>JAIUZE010001947.1:0-75890 GCA_022085475.1 Heliosperma pusillum | reverse complement strand
CAAGAAAAACATTATTAGAACTTAAACTTGATTTTCCATAATTAAATGTTGAAAACGCTTTTGACGGAATTGAAAATAAACCGTACTAGAAGATGGAGAGCGAGGAGGAGATTCTAGAAATATAAGTTAGGACGGATTTAATTAAGAAATGAAGGTTTTATGATGATTTTGCTCAAGAACGACGAAGAACGGATGAAAAACGACGAAGAACGCTCAAGAACGATTAAAGAAAGTGTTATTTAGATCTTAATTTGATTGATTGTAAAATGAAAAGTTGTTGGTGAGTAATGTTGATGAGGGAGCCGTGTAAATATAGAGGGAGTATGGAGTCGGGTTTTGAAATTATTGTTACGGAATTGACTCGGGTTTTATTAATATAATAAGATAATTAATTAGATATTAAGTTAATTAAATTAAATATCTAGATATTATGTTATATTAATGAAAAGAAATGAAAATATCAAGGCCTAAGAGAGGAAAAGGAGCCGTGACACATGAGAGGAATCAGATCTGTTTTGTAAACGGTTTGCGAAATTTTCGTTGACGGATCGATAAAGTTATAAATATCTTAGATATTATTATTAGTTTAATCATATTAATTCAAAATATCTAATGTGAGTGGAAAAAGGTGACATGGGCGTGTGACTCATGCCAAAGTCGGGTTTCGGGTTTGTTTCGGGATTTACGATGAGTCGGGAATAGTTAAATGATTCCCGGGTTTAAACCGTAAAACCTTATTATAAATTCCGAATAAATTCAAAATAATTTTATTAAATTATCATAAATTCTAATAAATCTAAATAAAAATAAATTAAAAATATTATTTTTTTAAATAAAATTTCGGTCTTCAAAATTACAAGGCGAGTCGGGAAAAAGTCAACGAAAGTCAAAGTTGACTTAAAAGTCAAGAAAAGTCAAAGATGACTTAAAAGTCAAGAAAAGTTTATGACGACTTAAAAGTCAAGAAAAGTCAATGACGACTTTAAAAAGTCAAGAAAAAGTCAAAGACGACTTAAAAGTCAAGAAAAGTCAAAGATGACTAAAAACGGTCTTTTCATGAAATCTCTCAGAAATTCCAAATACGAACGCGGAATTTCAAAATACGACTCGGAACAAAAATTTCTATTTTAAAACTTAAGTTCTGCTGAAAAGTGTTAGTAAATATTTTTACTAGAAAAATTGGGTACTTTTCGGGTTGTTACATCCAATAACCCATTCCAGGATTGGAATGATATCGACCCAACATACCTACTACAAAACTTATGTCAGGTCTTGTACAGACCTGCGCATACATTAAGCTTCCAACCAGAGATGCATAAAGAAAGTTTTTCATGGTATTTCGTTCTAGCTCAGTCTTAGGACACATATTTAAGCTGAACTTATCCATTTTCTGAATAGGAATATCATTGGGATTACATTTTACCATGTTAAATCTTTTTCTAAAACTTTACTGATATAGGCTTTCTGAGACAAACCTAATGTCCTTTGTGATCTGTCTCGAGATATTTCCACCCCGATCACATAGGACGCCTCTCCCATATCTTTCATCTCAAAGTTGTTTGATAGGAAATCTTTAGTTTGACGTAATAGTCCCAAATCACTGCTTGCTATAAGTATGTCATCGACATATAGGACCAAAAATGCAAACTTACTCCCACTGATCTTCAGGTATATACACTGATCAACAGTGTTTTCTTGAAACCCAAAGGAGGTAATGGTATTATGGAACTTAATATACCATTGTCGAGAAGCTTGCTTAAGTCCATAAATGGACTTCTTTAATATACAGACTTTGTCCTCTTTGCCATCAATAATGAAGCCTTCAGGCTGAGCCATGTAGACTTCTTCTTCCAAACTTCCATTCAAGAATGCCGTTTTCACATCCATTTGATGTAGCTCTAAGTCAAAATGAGCTACAAAAGCTAAAATGATTTGTAATGAATCCTTCTTAGAAACTGGAGAGAAGGTTTCATTATAATCAATGCCTTCTTTCTGATTAAAGTCTTTAGCTACCAGTCTGGCTTTACGTCGTTCAATATTACCTGAGGAGTCGTACTTGGTCTTAAAGACCCACTTGCAGCCGACAGCCTTATGACCTACTGGTAAATTGACCAACTCCCAGACCTCATTCTTAGCCATAGACTCCATCTCTTCTTTCATGACATTAATCCATTTATCGGAATCATTACAATTCATAGCTTGTGAAAACGTAACCGGATCATTATCAATACCAATGTCAAATTCACATTGTTGTAGATATACAAAGTCATCTGAAGTAGTTGGCTTTCTAGGTCTTGTGAACCTTCTTAATACTATTTCAAGGGTTGTATCCACAACTTCAGTGGCAATGTTATCATTCAAGAGTGGAGGGTCATCAACGTTAGGTTCCACAATATTGACTGGGTCAACATTATCATTATGTGGAACTTCATCAATTGAAATTGGGGGCAAAGAAGCTGGAATTGCCACCCTAACTTCATTGGCTATGACATCCCTTACCTGATCACTCCCACTAACTTCACCATTCTTAAGGAATTTGGCATTTCCGGTTTCCACAATTCTTGTTTTCTGTGTAGGACAGTAAAACCTATACCCTTTAGACTTTTCTGGATAGCCGATAAAGAACCCACTAATGGTTCTTTGATCGAGTTTCATTTCTTGTGGATTATAAATGCGTGCCTATGCTGGGCATCCCCATACATGCAAATGTTGAAGACTCGGTTTCCATCCTTTCCACAGTTCAAATGGTGTCTTTGAAACTGCCTTACTGGGAACCCGGTTTCCAACATACACAGCAGTCATAAGGGCATGCATCCACAACTTCATGGGTAAGTTGGTATTACTCATCATTGTCCTTACAGCCTCTAATAGGGTTCGATTACGCCTCTCAGCTACACCATTCATCCATGGAGAACCAGGAGTTGTGTACTGAGGGACAATACCCACACTTTCGATTAAAGGAGTTTTGCAAAGGGACCAGGATGTTGTCCTGATTCATCATATTTGCCATAATATTCACCACCTCTATCTGACCTTATGATTTTTCACTTTCTTTCCCAATTGCATTTCCACCTCCTTAATGTAAACCTCTAAAGCGTTTACTGATTGAGATTTTCATGCAAAAGGTAAAGATAACAATAACGTGAATAATCATCGATAAAGGTGATGAAATATTTCTCTCCGCTCATGGAGGGAACATCAAATGGACCACAAATATCTGTATGTATAATTTCTAATAGAGCAGTGCTTCTTGTGGACCCTTTCTTGGTGTGTTTGGTTTGCTTACCTTTAATGCATTCCACACACGTCCCAAAATCCATAAAATCAAGAGAAGGTAACATATTGTTTTTAACCAATATGTTCATTCTTTCTCTTGAAATATGGGTCAAACGTTTATGCCACAAGAAGGAGGAACTTTCATTAGAGCCTGTATCTAGTCATCATGTATTAGAAGTAATTTCAACATAATTTGATTCGAAACATACTAAAGCCAAAGGTTTACCCTTCTTTTCGAACCAATTCTTACGCTTTATGCAGTCTTGCTGAAAGTGCCCAGGTTTCCTACAGAAGGAGCAACTTTCCTGCTTCTTAATTTCCTTCTTTAAGCTAGATGCAGACGGTTTATTAGAAAAGCTTGACTTAATGCTCTTTCTATTCCTAAACTTACCTTTAGATTTCCCGCTTACATGATTCACATTATGTGCCTGAGGTAGACCACCATTCTTACTTGAGGCATCAGCCTCATATTTCTGTTTGATTCTTGCTGCTTCCTGAACCAGTTTATTGGTCAATTCATTAACACTCCAAATTTCTTTAACGGTGTTGTAATGAAGGTGAAAAGCATCAAACTTATCGGGCAGAGAGTTGATTATAAACTGGGCGAGAAACGGATCCTCAACTTTCATGCCCAGTTTTCCCAACTTAGCTGCCAGATTCGTCATGTGCAGCACATGTTGCTGCATGGTGGTGACATTCTCATTATACTTAGCAGTGGTAAGTTCAGACATAAGCCTTCCAGCTACCTCTTTATCGGTTATCTGAAAGCGTTCCTTAATGATTTCCATGTACTTACTGGCTGTACTACAGCCTGTCTCCGAAATGGAGGACTTAAAGTTATTGAGAGAGCTTTGCAACGGTATTGCATTATGAACAATGCTCAGAACATTATGCTTTGAGTTTATCACACAATAGCAATTATGACTAAGACTTGAGACTTAAATGAGTAACTCATAAACATTCATTAAGCAAGTGCAGTATCTGTGGACAACCTACGCATGCTTAATTACATAATCAAGTATACTCTCTTTAATGAGTGTTTCACTTTAATGTCAGGTTACCTGTGGGTAAAACCTTAATACAAGTTATTTCACCCCATTAGATGCTTAGTCGGATATTCACTGCATAATTTGAGTCCACTGTGGTGAACATCAACATAATGTGAATGCCCAATTTAATTACATTATGAGATCTGATCGCGTACGAGATGAAATCACTGTGGTGAATTTCAACTTGTCATAATGCGAAGGTCTCCTTTAATCGATACATAAGATATAATTAATCTTCAATAAGAATGTATGCTTAGTCGGATATTCACTGCATAATTTGAGTCCACTGTGGTGAACATCAACATAATGTGAATGCCCAATTTAATTACATTATGAGATCTGATCGCGTACGAGATAAAATCATTGTGGTGAATTTCAACTTGTCATAACGCGAAGGTCTCCTTTAATCATAATAGCATAATATTATACGAGCATACAATGAAAACAAAGAATAAGTATCGAAACAGCACGGGAAGACCTCGATCGAGTAAAAATAACAGCTCGATCGAGAAGAAAATAAACAAAACACCTCGATCGAGAAAAGCTTTAGCTCGATCGAGAACAAGGCAAAACGGAACCGCTCGATCGAGTACACCATCAGCTCGATCGAGCAACAACAAAACAGAAAAGCCTCGATCGAGTAAACAGTGAGCTCGATCGAGCAACAGCAAAATAGAAAAGCCTCGATCGAGTAAACAATGAGCTCGATCGAGCAACAACACCATAGAAAGGCCTCGATCGAGTAATTAATAAGCTCGATCGAGCAACAACATGAATAAACCTCCTCGATCGAGTGAAGCTTTAGCTCGATCGAGTAGGTTAGAAATCAGACGACAATCATACGCATAATAATCATAATAAATCATTCATATCGAATTAGGCAGTGCAGAAAGTCATCATAAATCATGCAATAATCATCATAAATCAAATAAAAACGAAATAATTCGATTAGGGCAGCGTAAACGATCATGACACAAGGATACGTTATCTATCATAAGGGTATACAATCAATTATGAATGAGTATTACAACATCATGATTAAAGCATTAAATTCATTCATAAAAACATAATTAGAACATTAATCAGAATTACAACTATAATCACAATCCTGCTCTGATACCACATGTAAACATAAATTATAGGATCTTGATTAAAGCAATAATTACTGAAAGGTACTTACGTGGTGCAACCATCAGATCTGATAATAAAGTTACTGAAGAAAGATAAAGAATAAACCCTTATTGCTTTGTCTTCTCCTGCCTTCCTTATTCTCTAATTCACTTCCTTAATGTGTGTTTCTTAATATGAATGAATTAGGTTAAAGCTCAAACAGGTGTGCTTATATAGAGAGGTGGCAGGAGGGGCTTAATAGAATAAGTGGGCCTATATGTTAATGGCCTGTAAACATTAACCGTAATCCACTTAAACTAGGACTCCTATTAAAAACCCGAAACAATATATTTAACCGTTATTTAATTAAGGTAACTGATATCAGTAATTAGGTCCACATAATAGAGAATTAAATAATAATTCTTACAGTATGAACTTTTTTGTACGTAATAAGGAGGTTGGGGATGAAGGGTTATTAAAAATCATACCAAAGGAATTAGTATGTACTTGTCAGTCCATTATCGAGTAGTGGTCATAATAAAAAAAGTGGTGGGCTAATTAACTTCTCTATAATCCCACAGTTTTTCAAATTCCATGTAAACTCTGTCCACTTCCACTATATACATCGCACCTATTTGTCTCCATCTTTAGTTGAAAACGAGTAAAATATCATCCCACTTGAGCATAAAATTATTACGTCTTAAGCTTAAGACCAATACCTCCGTCTTAATTGGGAATTTGTTGGAAAGAAAGATATAACTCATCTGTGACTAAGCACGGGACTGCTGTATACGGATACTAATTACCTGGAGTACTAATTACCTTAAGACCTCTTCCTCCAAATATTTGTCTATCATTATTATATGTACTTCTTCCCCGTATGTCACTATAAAATTTACTCCACATCTAGGAATATATAATCAAATTCATTTTAAATATTACTAAGAATTGTTGTATACTGTCATTTTAAGTACTAGTGAGATTTGTATATCGTCATTTTTCATGGCTAGTCTACGAAAAACACGGACTACCAGCTAAGTGATATACGATTAATTTAGACTGTTTCCCCTCTTTATTTTCTTATGCTTCGGCGTATTTAGTTTAGTTTAGCGTCGATTTTATCGTATTTTGGCCCTTATCCCGTGTACTCTCATATTAATTAAATCCGTCTCATTTTATAGGAAATATGCCAAGACAAAGACGAGACGGGATGAGAACCGAGAAACCGTCACAAAACTAGACACAAAGAAGAATATAAGAAAAGAAGGAGGAGAAAGGGGCGGAAATAGGGTGCCAGCCGGTAGGTGGCACCGGCAGCCGGCCCACCAGCTTGGCCACCCACCCCCAAGAAAGAGCCGTAAAAAAATGGCAATTGTCAGGCTAGCCTAGTCGGCCAAGCCCACCGGCAGCCGGCCGGACCGGCTGGGTCAGCCACTGCGTGAAGAAAAGACGAGAAAAGGGCAGCCACCGGCAGCCTGTTAGGACCACCGGTAGCCGGTCCGACCGGCTGGGGGCGACGCGTGAAGAGAGGAAGAGAAATGAAGACGGAGGAAGGTCAGAGGGAGCCAGCCGGTCCAGGCCACCGGCGGCCGGTCGGCCGGCTGGGCCCCCTTTTGTCCGCAATTTGATTTTTCTCTTTCTTTTCTTCTTTTGACCCCCTAATCCTACCAACCTATAAATACCCCCCCTCCTAATTCACCCTAGACACACAACCCTAGACATAAGAACCCTAGTAATTAATAAAGAATATGTCCCTAATTAGTATTCTAATCTCTCTTAATTAGTGATAATCACTCAATTTCCTAGTTAGTTATTGTTAGATTTAGTCTTTCTCTTAGTTACTAGTGAAGATTTGGGTTGTAATTTTAAGACAAGAGGAGACTCTTATTTGATTATTAATCCAATTTTCAATCTTTCTTACAAGTTTGGTATAATTCCTCATCTTTATTTCTTTAATTGCCTTTTAATTACTTGTTCTTGTTTATTTTATCTAATTTCCATGTTGAATATGTCTTCTCTTGTTCATTTCATATCAAAGTATCCATCTTTAATGTCTTCCTTCATTAGTATGAATGAGTAGTGTATTGCTAGGGTAAGATAAGGGATTTAATGTAAGTTTATGGGTCGATTATGGTAATTGGGCATAAAGATTAAGTCTTTTGGTAGTCTACTTGTTTTGTGCATACAAGGTGTTTGTTGGAATGCTTGAATGAGTAATTTGAGTCTTTCCCATGTTTATTTACTAGTTTGAGTGAGAGCTTAGACTTGTATTGTTGTTGTGTGTCTGTTGGATGTTTAGGGGGAGGTTAGGGCGAGAGCCCAATCGAACCTTAGACTAGGGCTCGTCTCGCATCGAGAGGTGGAGGATTGCTCTTTAATCCGTCTTACACCGAGAGGTGGAGACATGTTTAGACTCACCTTTAGACTAGTCCTAACCCCCACCATAATTGACCTATACTTGCATTAATGAACCCATCCACCCTAGTTCCTTTTAATTATTGTTTTATATCGCATCCTTGCCTTCTTGTTAGTCTAGTTTATCATTAATCCTCTTCAACTTGCTATTAGCTAGAACTAAACTAGAATTTGATTAAACCGCCTTACAACCATAATTACCGTCCCTTGGGATACGACCCTTGCAAAACCCAACGATAACTCGTCCGCTTGTGAGGTTAAGTAAAACTCACATCAAGTTTTTGGCGCCGTTGCCGGGGACGGCGATATTGGATAAGATAGTTTAATTGATTTTAGGCTTAGTTCACTTTTATTTGTTTGATTTTCCATTTGTCCTAGTGCGTCAATTTGTATTAGGACTATTTGATCTTTCTTCGAGTGCATGAGTAGGTGTTTCATCGGACCTCTTTTCCCGCTTGATCGAGAGATTGAGAAGACTTTCCGGGCAAGAAGAAGACAAGCACTTGCTTCTTTAAAAAGATCACCACCCATTCTTACCTCCAAAAATACTCCACCACCCACAATTGAGACTTCAACTTCACAAACACCACCTCCCACTTTACCACCCCTCATCATACCCACAAACATTCCAATAAACATACCACCCATAAATTCACCCACTTCCTCACAGAATTCCAAAAACACCCTTTCACCCACAACACCAAATTCCCCAATTCCATCAAACTCACCAACAAACAACCCTTTCATACAAGAAATGGCGGACCAACCCTTGGGCTATTACAATAGGCCGGACCCTAATCGGTCTTGCTCGGCCATCAACTACGGACCTATTGCTCCCAACACTTTTGAACTCCGTCATCATGTCATCTCATTCATTCAACAAGACATCTTTCATGGGTTGAAAAATGAAGATGCTCATGAGCACTTGGTAGGTTTTAAGGAGAAGGTGGGAACGATCAAGAGGAATGTGATCACCGAAGACCAAATCTTGCTCATGCTATTTCCCTTCTCCTTGAAGGACAATGCAAAAAAATGGTTGAATTCCTATGAACCATGAACTTTCACCACTTGGGCTAGTCTCTCAAAAGCCTTCATCACCAAATTCTACCCCCCTCAAAAACCGCAAGAATAAGACATGAAATCCAAACTTTTAAGCAAAAAGACTATGAGACATTGAGTGAAGCTTGGGAGAGGTTTCGAGATCTTCTAACCTCTTGCCCTCACCATGGTATCCCGAAATGGTTGACTACTCAAATCTTCTTTCAAACTCCAGAGCAAAGATTTCGAGACATGATAGTGGCAGCCTCCGGGGGAAATTTCGATAAGATGAACAACGCCGAAATCACGGAGATGATTCAAAACATCTCCGAGATGGAGAATAGCTATAGATCGAGAGAGAGCGAGGGTAATAGTGAGGGGCCTAGTAGGCTTGAATTGGAGACAAAACTTCAGTTGGATGAGCTATCCAAGAAGTTTGATAATTTGGGGTTGGAAAGAGGCAAAGGGCAAATTCATCATATCCAAGGGGAGAGACCTAGCCATGCTAGAGTCTACTATCTTGAGCAACCAAGGTCTCCTCCAAGGACCTACTCTCAACAACCTATTTGCGACACATGTGGTGGTGTCGGCCACACATATGACTTGTGCCCTTCCTTTCCAAGAAATGACCATGTTCAACAAGATTGCTACTCCTTGCAAGATCAACCAAGGTATTCCTATCAACGCCATGAAACCTTCTACCATGCTTTTCTCAATCAAGACCCGAGGATTTCTTATGAGGGTCAACCCTTGGACCCCAAATATCAAGCTCCTAAATACCAACCACCTCCTAAACCCGACCATTCAAGATCTTACAACAACAACAACCACGGCCAAAATTCCGACTCTAGGAGATTTTCACAACAAAGCAACCAATCCTATGTCCCTCCTCCATTTAGAGACCAAAGAAACAACAACAACCGAAATCAACACAACAATCACAATCCTCAAAATCAACAAAATTTCCAACAACCAACCCCCTCGAATAAACAACCCAACTCTTCCATTGAACAAATTTTGAAGGGTATGGAGAATAGGGCTATGCAACGTGAGGCAAATACGGAACAAATGATCAAACTCTTGAGATCCGACATTTCTAATGTTCAAGCTCAACAAAGAAATTTTGATTCCTACTAAGCCAACCAAGAACCCATTACCGTTCAAAAAGGGAAACATGTCCTACCGATCCAAGGCTCTCACCCTAAGGATTGCCCACCACATCACCAACAATTGCATGCTATCACTTTGGTGGGTGAGAACAAGTTGAAAAATCCTCAAAAACCCATGAGTTCCAATGAAAAGAGAAAGTTGAAGGGTAAGATGGTGGAAGACCATTACCCTAGTGAAGATGAAATCACCCAGCCTCCTCCAAATGTGACCCAAGATTATACATTGTTGGACCAATTTCATAGTTTTGATAATGACATGTGTTTACGTGATAATATGTTTTACTCGATATATCATATGCGTGTAATTGTGTGCTTTAGTCTTATTATAGCTAGCAACAATTATGAGAAGAAAGATCAAAGTTAGGCCTAACTTTGATAAAGTCTGTAAGACAAAGTTATGACAACTTCAGGAATAACTTTGGAAGTGAACATGAAAGTTATAGCTAACCAGGCATAACTTTAAAGAAAATCGCTGCAAGCAAGATCTACATAAAATTACACAAGGCTCGAGATGGAGGATCTTTGTGATCAAGATGAAGATATGATCCGTATACTGAAGATCTTTGTGAAGATTAGATAGTATAGGTCGTCATTCGGTAACTATTCCATTCGAGAGATTTTATGTTCAAAAGTTATAGCTTTAGTCTATGACTTTGGATGATAAAATATTGATGCATGATTTTGGAAATAAAATGTTTTGAAATGTTTTCAAAAGTGAAAGAGTATTTTTTATATTTATCAAATATTTTAATAGAGAATATATTTAATGGGGAATTTTTTTCTATTGGTAGTAATACAACTTATGGGTTGTCCATGCTACCTAGGGTTTTCTAGTATAATGTATCTCAATTTGTTGTTACCTATTAGCTCACCTTGTTTTAGCACCTAGGGTTTCGTGAAACCTAGTTTGTGCCACCTAGGGATTCGTGCTCCTAGGGTTTCGTGAGCTATGGAATCAGGCCTCCATAGGTTTGTTTTCCTTGTTTACCTAATCTAGGATTCTACTATATCTTTACAACAATATTTTGAGATATTAAGATAAATATATTTCTATAAGATAAACCACATAATATTTTGAGATAAAGATATTTCTAAAAGATAAGCAAATATTATTTTATGATAAGATAAGTATCTTTATTAAATATTATACTACGGTTTTAGATCTACTATGATTCTACTACTATAAATACTCATTCACATACAAATTGTAAAACACGTGAAATACACTACATTCACACGGCACATCTATTTACTAGTGTTGATTTTCCAAAATCGTTTTAAAGCAAACCTTTGAGCAAATATTTATTATTTTTAGACTTTTTTTTTCAAAAGAGTCGTGCATCAATTATTATCAATCGCTTGAGTGAAATACGTTATTGGATAATAGTACATCATTATAAGCTTACAACTCTTTAACGGGAATCTGTGTGAGTTATATTGTACTTTCTTATTAGCGTAAGATAGTATAGAGTATTTAGCGATACTCACCTTGAGTTATAATCATAGTGTTGATTATACGAGTGGGTTGATAATTTTTGTAATCCGTAAAAAGGTACTAAAAATTATTAATCGAGAATAGTGGACGTAGGTTTCAACGTGTGAAACTGAACCACTTCAAAAATCGTATGCCTCTCTCTTATCTCTTTACTTTTTGTTATTTCGTTACTCGCGCTTACTTTGATTAATTAATTAGTTGATTTTAATTCATAAGATCAAATAATTAATTACATATCATATAAATCGAAAAACTGGGGCTAGTTTTTAATACTCAATTCACCCCCCTTCTTTCGTATTCGATCAATAGACTCTACAATTGGTATCAGAGCCTCGTGCTCTTGATTGCCTTACAGCAAGGAGTCTGATCCATTTACCTTTTTATTTTTTTATTTATTTTCCGCTGCAATTAATTTTATTTTAATGGATTCCAAACATCTGAAGTGTCCCGTATTCGATAGGAAGAACTACAGTTTATGGAAAATCATGATGACCCATTTCATAAAGGGTAACGATTGGGAGTGTTGGCTAATCATTAAGAATGGTCCTAATAAGATCATGCTTGGATCTGCTACTGGCACTTCCATCGAAAAGAAAGAAGATGACTATGTTGAGGCAGATTATAAGAAAGCTGAGAAAAATTCAAAAGCTATTAGTCTGTTGCAAAATGGCATGACCCATACTGAATTTGATCGTTTCTCATCTAGTTCTACTGCCAAGGAAATATGGGATGGTCTTGAGTTAGCCTATGAGGGGACAACTGTTGTCAAAAAGCAACGTATTGCACTACTTATGCGAAAATACGAACTGTTCTCCATGGAACAAAATGAATCGCTTGACAGCATGTCCACTCGCTTCTCTAGTATCATTAATGAATTGAAAAATCTTGGAAAAACTTTTGACTCCGAGGAAATTGCCAGGAAGATCCTTAGAAGTCTATCTAAACGATGGAGACCTAAGGTGACGGTAATTGAGGAATGTAAAGACCTATCTGACCTATCTTATCAAGAGCTACTTGGAACCCTAATGGCTCACGAGATTACTCTTGATGAAGATGAGGCAAATGATAGTAATAGCAAGAAAGTGGCTTTACAAGCCGAATCTAGTGAAAGACAAGATTCGGATCTTGAAGATGAAACAGTGTTATTTGCTAGACGTTTTAAGAAAAAATTCTTTAATAAACCACAAGGGAAAACGTTTAACAATAACACTAACAAATCTTACAAAAAGCCAATTGAGTCAAAAGGGTCTCTTTCAAGTCGTGGTTGCTTCAAATGTGGGGATAATGATCACATGATCAAAGATTGCCCCACATGGAAGAAAATCAAAGACAAAAATCAACGAGACAAAACCAAGAAGGAATTCAAGCAAGTGATGATGGCTTATTGCTGGGGAGATCTCGACACAGAGGACGACGAGTCAGAGGAAGAGGAAGTCGCCAACTTGTGTCTAAGCAACGTCAGTCTTGACCTAATTTCTGACAGTGACAATGAAAGCGAATCCGAGATGTGTCTTGTTGGCAACTCAGATTCAGAACCAGATTCAGAAGATGACGAAGAGGTTAGTCATCTTGAACTTAAAAAGCAAGTTAAGAATTTATCTAAGAAGTCTTTAATTAAGTATTTTGAAGAAGCCTTAGATCATTGTCATGAACAGAGTCTTGAATTAAAAGATCTTAAAGAGCAAATTCTTGATATTGCTGAGGAAAACCAACTTCTAAAGGCCAAAGCTAAAAAGCTCAAGTCTAAAGTTATGGCAACTTCAGCTATAACTTCAGACAAGACAAATGTTGAGAAAGAAGCTCTTGAGTCTAAAGTTATAGCTAATGAAGCTATAATCTCAGAGTTAAAGCTCAACATTAAGCATCTTCAAGCCAAAGTTATAGCTAATGAAGCTATAACTTCATAATTGAAGAAAGTCAATGAGCTTTTACAATCTGACGCTACGGCAAAGGAAGTCGTTATCCTTGATCACGAGAAACTAAACTCTTCTCTTTCTCAGCAATTAAAAGATATAAAGGCTGAATTCTCCCAAGCCAAGAGTCCACATAATGAGGAGAAACTTATCTTGAACAAACGGTTCAATGATGTTCGTGAAAATTTCAAAAAGAACAATCCCTCCAAGGACTCGAATGTACACCATTCATCGTGTGAAAAAGAAATTCAGTCTTTGAAGGAATTGCTCCTACATGCACGAAAAGTTCATGATAAGTGGGAAGGAAGTCAGAAGGTCTTAGACTTCCTTACCGAACAATCTAATAATAACATGAAGATGGGACTAGGTCATGAATGTTATGTGGGAAATAACAGTTTACATCCCCTTAAAATTTAGGATTATAACAAAATTATATAATATGAATGCAAGTCATAGATATGAAATCGATACAAAAGTAGAGAAAAAGAATTAAACCTTCGGTCCTTAGCAAATTAGGCCTAAGAACAGATATCAAAATAGATATCCTCCGAATCGTAACACCCAAGATGCTCCGAGAAATACCCTTGTGTTGCTAGAAGTTATCAAAAATTACTGTTAACTTTTGATTTGTGTTTATGTCAAAAGTTACTGTCAACTTTTGTCTGTTGTGTGATGTTCAGATGAGATGGAGGCAGAGAGAGATAATTAGGTTAGAAAAGCCAAAAGTTACAGTTTGCACTTTTCTCCCCTACTTTCAAAACTCACGGCACCTTTTTGTTTTATATGAGGAGATTTGGTCTCCTCAAATAACAACCCATTGACCCGAAAACCCGAGTGTATCTGGATACCGTGTTTCGGTCATTTTAGCTTCCAATATAATGTAATATCTTATAATCGTCGTTTTACATGGACCGACATTATAATCCGTCATTAATTATAGATATCCGTATATTTATAATTTGCCAATTAATTATAACGGTTTATGTTTAATTAGCTTACATTATATACTATAATTAAATATAACTTTTTATATTTAATTTTACGAATTACAGTTAATTCGTCTCAGCTAACTTCCGTCTCATCATCACATTGACTAACCTTTTAGTCAATTACACTGACTAACCTTTTAGTCATATAATAGGGTATCAATATGATTATTTTCTCAAATAATCACATCTCTCAAACACATCCTATAGGTGTGACTTTAAGGGACCAGTTGATCACCGCCATCTGTATGACAATAACGTCAAACTTATCTAGCAAGCCAACCGTTATTGATAAACGTTAATCAACTGATGATTATACAAAGTATACCCTGTGAACCTACAGAGATTTATTTATGTTATTGCACTAACTGGAGGACACTAGCTCCAACAATCTCCCACTTGTCCGTACAAGTGTATGTGCGATAACAGATTCTCATATCCATAATAAATTTCTCCCACTCAATGTAAACCAATTTGCAAAGTCCGTATTCACAAAGGTCGTAGTTTACAAGTGATCAATATCAAGAGTGGTTTCCCCGACTAGAGAGTAACTTAACTGATAAACGAATCTATATTCGAGCATGGCCATGCATTTCAGTTACAGCTCCTCGAGTGGCCCTGAGAAATATCATATCCTGATAAAGGTTGGATATTTTATTCAACTCGAATCTTGCAGACACAAGCGCAGTATGAAATGACCCAGTGAAAATCTACTTAGCCTCCTGTTACGGTCGACCATGAGAAAGAAACCAAAGTCACCCAAAAACTGCCTTTATCTCAAGAGACAGTCGATAGTCAAAAGAATCGACTCTAGGACCACTATGGATGTCCTATCCACGACCTGGCACCTAATGTTCCGAAACATTTAGGACTCCATAACGTCGTCACAAAATGTCCTGCGCAGTATCATTATAACTCGCATCTGTGATCGATCAGTCAACAGTTTGACTTATGGCTTGTTGAACCCACCATCAATCGACGTCACAAAATAATTGCCAGAGTTATCAGCTCATGTAGGCAATTACGGACCAAAACAAATATAATGTAATTCAGTTCACTTTGTGGTGGTCAATGTTGTCCGTACAACCCACATGAAAAACAAAATATAAAACAAAACGATGATTTTATAGATAGTTTTTATGAAAAAGATACAGGTGTCTAATCCATATAAAACAACTAATACAACTCAGGAACACGTTTGATTCCCGTGGAAATAACGTGCCCTTCATGTTTATCATATCTCAATGGTTTAGTGAGAGGATCTGCGACGTTATCATCCGTAGCAATCTTGTCTATCACTATTTCCCTTTGCTCCACGTAATCTCGGATCATGTGAGCCTTCCGTTGTACATGCCTAGACTTGTTGCTGGACTTAGGCTCCTTAGCCTGGAAGATGGCACCACTATTATCACAATATATGGTGATCGGGTCATCCGAACTAGGAACTACAGTTAGTCCTTGTAAGAATTGACGCATCCATATAGCTTCCTTCGCAGCCTCTGAAGCAGCATAGTACTCGGATTCAGTCGTAGAATCTGCTATAACAGTTTGTTTGGAGCTTTTCCAGCTGACCGCAACGCCATTAAGAGTAAAAACGAATCCAGACTGAGATTTCGAGTCATCTCGATCCGTTTGGAAGCTGGCATCTGCGTAACCGATTGCGCATAGCTCAGTGTCGCCTCCATAAGTCCATACCCAATCCTTAGTCCTCCGTAGGTACTTAAGGATATTCTTAACATCCATCCAGTGTGTTTCACCTGGATTGCCTTGGTATCGACTTGTCATACTCAATGCATATGCCACGTCTGGACGTGTGCATATCATGGCATACATGATCGATCCTATAGCTGATGCATAAGGAATCCGACTCATGCGCTCGACCTCTTCCGATGTCTTTGGTGCCTGAGCTTTACTCAAATGCATCCCAGAGACCATTGGAAGGTTCCCCTTCTTGGAGTTGGTCATGCTGAACCTCTCAAGAATCTTATCTATATAAGCCTCCTGACTGAGGGATAACATCCGTCGTGATCTATCTCGGTAGATACGGATCCCCAAAATTCTTTGTGCCTGGCCCAGATCTTTCATCTGGAAATGGTTCTTTAACCAAACTTTTACCGAAGTTAAGAGAGGTATGTCACTCCCAATCAAGAGTATGTCATCGACATACAATATTAGGAAGACAATCTTGCTCCCACTCGACTTGATATATAAGCATGGTTCCTCGACCGATCGAGTAAACCCATTCTCTTTTATCACTTGGTCGAAACGATGATTCCAACTCCGAGAAGCCTGCTTAAGTCCATAGATGGAACGCTTAAGCTTGCATACCTTCTTAGGATTTTTAGGATCAATGCAACCTTCGGGTTGTACCATGTACAACTCCTCCTCCAAATAACCGTTTAAAAAGGCGGTTTTCACGTCCATCTACCAAATTTCATAGTCATGAAAAGCGGCAATCGCTAAGATTATCCTAATGGAACGCAGCCTGACTAACGGGTGCAAAGATTTCAATCATAATGTAATTGTGACCTCAGTGAAACCCTTCTGCCACTAGTCCGTGCGTTGTATGTATCTGGTTGTCCTTCTACCGAATGCTTTATTTTGTAAAGCCATTTGCACTGAAGAGGCCGAACCTTATCAGGTAAGTCAACCAGATCCCATACGCCATTCTCATACATAGAGTCCATCTCGGATTGCATGGCGTCAAGCCATAGCTTAGAGTCGGAACAGGTCATGGCACCTTTATAGGTAGCGGGTTCGTTACTCTCTAGGAGTAAAACGTCATCTCTTTCATTCTCCTCGACCATACCAATGTATCTGTCTGGAGGAATAGAGTGTCTACCCGACCTCCTAGGTTCCAAAGGAATATTAACCGCATCTGATTAATGGAAGGAACAGTTTTTCTCTCCATTGGTTTGCTCGGTTTGTGTGGTTCTTGAATCTTGGACATTCGAAGGTCCATTACTTGTCCCTATTCTCGAGAATTCTTTCTCATAAGAAACGCTCGCACCTAGCCGCAACCAAAACCGATGTTCGGTAGGCGATAAAAGTATGACCAAACATCCCTTTTGGATAACCAATAAAGTATGTCTTGACCGATCGTGGGCCAAGCTTATCGTCAGGTCTCCATTTGACATAAGCCTCGCAGCCCCAAACCCGAATAAAGGACAAGTTATGGACCGTTCCCTTCCATAATTCATATGGAGTCTTGTCTACAGCTTTAGACGGACTTCGGTTAAGTATTAAAGCAGCTGACAATAGAGCATATCCCCATAATGAATCAGGCACAACCGTGTGACTCATCATGGATCGAACCATATCAAGCAATGTTCGATTTCTCCGTTCGGACACACCATTCAATTGTGGTGTTCCAGGTGGAGTTAACTGTAGTACTACACCACAGTCTTTAAGGTGTCGATCAAACTCCTTCGAAAGATATTCGCCACCACGATCTAAACGTAGTGCTTTAATCTTTCTATCCAGCTGGTTTTCAACCTTATTCTGGAATTCCTTGAACTTGTCAAAGGACTCACTTTTATGCTTCATTAAGTAGACATATCCATATCTACTCAAATCGTCCGTGAAAGTGATAAAATATCTATAGCCATCTCTAGCGTTGATTGACATAGTTCCACACACATCAGTATGTATGAGTCCTAATAGGTCAGTAGCGCGCATTCCAACACCTTTGAAGGAAATTCGAGTCATTTTGCCTATGAGACATGATTCACACGTGCCAAAAGATTCATAGTCAAATGGGGATATAGCCCCATTGTCAATGAGCTTCTTCACGCGTTTTTCATTTATGTGTCCCATACGGCAATGCCATAAATAGGTTTGACCTTTGTCACCAACCTTTGCTTTCTTACTACTCACATGTAATATATCTGTGGTTTGATCTAAAACATAAATCCCATTCATGGAAACTGCTTTACCATAAATCATTTCGTTTAAAGAGAAAATACAGCTATTATCCTTTATTACAAACGAAAAGCCGTCTTTATCAAGTACGGAAACTGAAATAATGTTTTTATATAAATTGGGTACATACTCACAGTTATTCAGAAATAACTCAAATCCACTCGGGAGTTGGATTACATATGTTCCCACTGAAACGGCAGCTACTCTTGCTCCATTCCCCACTCGCAGGTCCACATCACCCCTTGCGAGAGTTGTGATGTTTCTTAGGCCCTGCAAATGATTGCACAGATGAGAACCACAACCATTATCTAGTACCCAAGTTCTGAAACTTGCATGGTTGATCTCAATCATATGAATAAAAGAAGAAGACATACCAACAGGAGAGACGCGGCCTGCTTTAATGTCCTCTCGGTACACGAGGCAGTTCCTCCTCCAATGCCCAAACTTGTGGCAGTGGTGGCACTCCACGTTACATTCATCGCTCTTTGTCTTGCCTTGTGAGCTACCGCTAGACTCACCAGGCCCACTCTTGCCTTGCCCTGGCTTTTTGAACTTCGGCTTCCCTACAGCTAGGTTGGCCTGAGCCTTGCCCTTACCATTGCTCTTGTTGCCAATCATGAGAACGTTCTGTTTCAGACTCCCACTCAATTTCAGATCACTCTTTGTCTGTACAAGGAGTGAGTGGAGCTGATGAAGACTCTTCTTCATATCATTCATATAGTAATTTTCCCTGAAAAGGGCAAAACCATCATGAAGTGAATGAAGAACGCGGTCTATGATGATCTTCTCATCGATTTTGCAACCAAGTGCCTCCAGTTTCTCGACATTCTCAATCATGTCAAGAATGTGTGGGCTAACTGCTTGGCCCCTCTGGAGTTTCGCTTCAAAGAAGCGACAGGTATGCTCCTAGCTAACGATCCTCGGAGCTTTCGAGAACTCGTTAGAGAGCGTGGTGAAAATCTTGTTTGCACCTTGGGCAATGAATCGCCTTTGCAAATTTGATTCCATTGAAAAGATGAGTACGTTCTTTATCGCACCCGCCTCCATTACGAAATCACTATAAGCAAGTGATTCATTTGCTCCTGCATTGGGGCTTGGGTTTGGCGGTAGTGGCTCAGTCAAGTACTTGAGCTTACCGTCAGCAATGGCAGCATTCCGTAATGCCGCCTCCCAGTCCGCAAAGTTGGACCCGTTATTCTTCAGTCGCGTTGACTGATTCATAGTGTCCATGAAAAGCTTAAGCCAGGACTCACGTCCGAGCGTGGCACTTGGCATTGGGTCATCAGTATGGCCAGCCATTTGTTATTAGCAGTTATATCTGAATATAGACTGGGCAATGAAAAAGAAATAAATATGATAAGTTTTCATCGTTTTAAAATTTAGTCTAATGAAAAACTGTTTAATTCGATGACTCGTGCATTTATACAATTGACCTCCCTCAAGAATTATATAAATGACCCAAGACTCAATTTCTGTAAATTGATAAGCCAACCTCTTGGCTAATTCTACTTTTAGAATTCCTGGTCGATAAATTTCTGTAAATTCTATCTTTAGTCCATCATAATCACGAGATAATTACTCGTACTATAATGTTGAGATAAAATAGGTCAACACTCACTACTTACCCAACGTAGAAGGGGTCATATTATGACTTCCGACGAAGAAGGGGCTCATAGTAGTTTTCCCTATAAAGACTAGTCTCAATTTTAATTTATAGGGGAAGGTCCCATCATCTTAACTTAAATTCATTTTAAGTGAACGAATGTCTAGCAACTCGAGAATGATTTAACTAAGGTGGTGGCCCTAAAAGCGAGTGACATCTGTATGTCCATGATTAAAATATTCAACCTATATGAATCATTTTACATGCATTTTATTAGGTGGTTTGGTTTAGGCGGAATATGATGCAATTATCTATCATGTGAAGGAAAGTAAACGAGAATGAAAAAACGTAAAAAAGAAAAACATGTCCTAGTGTGGCCTATCCTACCAAAAAGAATAAATACAACTCGGAATCCAACTGATTGGACCCTCGAAGCTTGACTTTATCACCCTTCTTGGTCCATGTAGCGGGAGTGAGCTCCAATCTCCATCTTTAGTCTTCTTTGAAATTACAACAAATAAAATTACATAGATCCTATTTATTACATACTAATTTCAAAACCCAAAACTAAAAAAATGGAGATGCGAGATCTCAAAATACATCCAAGACTATGTTACCATCATTACGGTAACACAATCTACTAAGGCCACACTAAGTTACAACTGATTGTAAAATACGATAAAAATTCATTCAAACAATCCAAAAACATTATAAAAGCACCAACTAAAATAAAACATACAAGACATAATACAGTTATTGCGATGTTTTATTATCCAAACCACCCTTTAACTTCGATTATAATTATGTGGTGATTCTGTAATTACCCACATCAATTACAATCTCGATTCATTTTACTGATAAAATGAACTATCCTAAACATTTCAAACTGCTTTAAAATGTAAGATATTAAGCATATGTGAACCGATTCACATTAATTATACACAATCCGAATAATGTACAATTATAGGCCCAAAAATTTTGAATACCAAAGAAAAACAGAAATTTTCAGCAAAAATTTTCGGCAAAACTTTTTTTCAGCATCACGGTCCTTATCGACAAAATAGGGAAAAATTAATATCCTTTCAAATGAAAAACTCATTCAACATCATTTCCATTTTCATTTTAATTTAATCTTTATTAAATTAAAACATCTACAAATCTATTGTATGTTATTTTAACAGATTAAAATAACAAAATAAATCTAAATGAAAACGAATACGAAAGGAAATACAATTCTGTAAAGTACTCGATCGAGAAGAAATTAAACAATAAAATCTCTCGATCGACTAATTATTCCTAGTCGACAAACAGGGACCTCGATTGAGTATAAACATCACTCGATCGACCAAAAATTTAAAGCAAACTGCTCGATCGAGCGACCACAGGTACTCGATCGACCAAACAATTGAGAAAACTGCTCGATCGAGCAAAAACAAGTACTCGATCGACCAAAAACTCACAAAAACAGCTCGATCGAGACACTAAAGTCCTCGATCGGCTCGATCGAGTCAAACTCACAGCGGCATAAACAGTTTCGGTTTATGAAATCAAATTAAAACAATTTCGTGGCCTATGCTCTGATACCACTTGTGGAAAATTCGTATTACCACAATACAATTATTATAGGATTATAACGAAATAGTAATAACTTGATTATACTAGTCATAAACGAAAACAAGAATAAGAGTATAGATTTAGAAATCAACCTTCGGTCCTAGCAATTGGCGTAAAGAACAGAGATATCAAAGTAGATATCCTCCTAATCGTTGCACCCAAGATGCTCCGAGAAATACCCTTTTCTCTTGCTAGAAAGTAAACCTCTTACACGATCTCACTGTTGAGAAGAAGGTTTTGTGTTTTGTCAAAAGTTACAGTTAACTTTTTTCACTGTGTGAATGATAGAGAGGCTGTGTGAGAGAGAGATGAATTAGGTTAGAATTTTCTACTGCTTTCCTTGCTCTTTCTCACGGCACACATAGGTTTATATGAGGAGATTTAGTCTCCTCAAATAACTCCCCATTGACCCGAAAACCCGAGTGTATCTGGATACTGTGTTTCGGTCATTTTAGCTTCCAATATAATGTAATATATTATAATCGTCATTTTACATGGACCGACATTATAATACATCATTAATTATAAATATCCGTATATTTATAATTTGCCAATTAATTATAACGGTTTATGTTTAATTAGCTTAAATTATACAACAATATACGAATTACAGTTAATTCGTCTCAGCTAACTTTATTTAATCATTATTAAATAATCTGTCATCATCACATTGACTAACCTTTTAGTTAAAAAATACCGACTAACCTTTTAGTCATATAATAGGGTATTAATATGATTATTTTCTCAAACAATCACATCTCTCAAACACATCCTATAGGTGTGACTTTTAGGGACCAGTTGATCACCGTCATCTGTATGACAATAACGTCAAACTTATCTAGCAAGCCAACCGTTATCGATAAACGTTAATCAACTGATTATTATATATACCCTGTGAACCTACAGAGATTTATTTATGTTATTGCACTAACTGTGGAGGACACTGGCTCCAACACCGATACCATACCATATATGGATCATGATGGGACATGTATCCCGTGTATGGTACTCCCCCCTCCAACATGTTTTCCTTCCTATTTCCCCACTCTTCTATATAACTTGCAAACTCGGTTGCAAAATCTCTGTTATTTCCCCTTTTGTCAGTCTTGTGGAGGGTAAGAACCGTGTCACAGTCGGGTGGTATTGTTTGATGCCATCCAAATTGTCTAACACACCTATTAGGTAGGTGCATCTCAACAATCTCAAAGCATATTAAAGGAGCGATAACAACCCACTCCTCCGGGTCCTCATAACAAATTTCGGGAAGATGTTGAAGGATGTCTTGTGTATAAGGTTGCCAATTGAATTGTGTTTCAGTCAGCTTATTAAACATATCCCTATAAGCCACAAGACCAGGCCAAGCCTATGGTCCTTATACTTACGATCCACCAAAAACCATTTGCATCCCAAAGGATCTACTCCCGCAACCATTTGAGAGCCCAAAGGGTAGACTTCTCCCACTTGTTCATTCATAATTGAAGTAATTTGGGGACGACCTACGCTCAATCGTTCCCAAGCCCATAATTGAAGAAGGACTATAGGCCCGGATATTTCACTCTTCCCCCTTCTACATGCTCCACACAAATTTCTATATAAACAAGCAAGTGCGGCGGAACCCCAACTATACTCGTCCATCTCATCCAAATCCTCCAATAACGGCAAGAAAAGAATACAAACCTCGTTCCCGCTCTTATCAGGAAAAATCACGCTCCCGATCAGAAAGAGTATATAGGCTCGAACATAGCGATGAAGGGTTTCCTCGTCCGCATCCGGTGGTAGACCCGAAAAGTTGCCACTTAACCAACTCAACTTCAATCCCAACCCTTTTAGTTCTTGTCTATCTGGCCTAAGTCCCAACAACTGCTCACACAAACCGGGCCAATAATAGTCACCTTTCCCAGTAACCGGCTTGCCAACTACCCGCAAACCAAACAACACATTCACATCTTGTAAAGTGACCGTGACTTCACCAATGGGAAAATGAAATGTGTGGGTCTCCTCCCTCCACCTCTCAACCAAAACGGTAATCAAATCCGTATCGGCATACAAAAAAGTAAACCTATGAACTCCGTGAAACTGAGTCTCCCGAATGAAAGCACGAACTCTAGGATGAACATGGAACTCGGTTTTTGCCCTCAAGTGTACCCTACATTTTAACGGACCTTGATCCTGCATGACACAAAATATGATAGATTAAAATATAAATATACAGTTAATAAGATTATCATGTAGGATTGGAAATATATTTAAAAATACTTACCACTCCCTCCCATACAGCTTCACTTCTGTGACCCACTTGTAATGTGAGGATTTCGGGATTAAGTGGACCCGGATCCATGAGACCTACAACAAGGAGCAGGAGTATCTTACGTTAGCAATAACATTAGTATTTATACATTTTAAATGGTTAATATATACATTAGCAATAAGTGTAAAAAAAAAAAAAAATCTACCCGGATCCAACTTCACGGTTTTTTAGAGGACATCCTCGCTTATTGTGTCCTTTTCTACGACACAAGGAGCAGGAGTATCTTACGTTCATTGAAACTTCGTCCATCTCATTGTGAATTCTTTTTGATTTAGGACGACCTCTAAGTCTTTTCATTTCCAAATTAGGTAAAACAATTTCACCTTCCCAATTAGGCCAATGGCGTTCATCAGGTACCGGATGAAAATTAGGCTTGTAAGAACCCAAATACTCTCCACAAGTAAAAAATGGGTCAATATATTGCTCCGCGGATAGATTGTAAGTTCTACAAACCGCAGCTACATGAGAACATGGAAAATGATATATTTGAAACTTGTTGCAAGTACAAGTTCTCTTAGACAAATGAACCGTTTGTCTATGTCCTCCCTTTCCAGCTGCTCTTTGACCTCTCCCAGTTTTAACTTGAAAAATACCGGTCTCGTAATTATAGCACTCAACTTTATGATGTGCTGCTTTTGCAAAATTCTTTTCAAGAGCATTGGTGACTACGGGAGAAATTTTCAATCAATCCATTAATCTCGACTTTGCAAATTCTCGTCTTTCAACAAAGTAAGAATTGACTCTAAAGAAGGTTACTTTGACGAGAGCAGTGATTGGTAAGAAACGAGCTCCCTTTAACACATTATTAAACACCTCGGCCAAATTAAGTGTCTTGATTCCATACCTTAAATGGCCACCGTGACAAATGCACCACTTTGATAAAGGTAATCTATCTAACTCTGCTTTGGCTTCTAGACTAAGTTCATTCAACTTTGCTAAGCCACTATTAAACTTGATGGGTTGATGTTGAAAAGCTGTCCAACTAAACAACTCTTTCAATTTTGTATTTTTGTATCTTGTATTGATGTTGGAAGCATGGTGTCTTATACAAAATCTATGAAATGCAAATGGTTCCTCCCACCCAGAACCTTGTTGATTCATGGCTTTTATGATACCCGGATGTCTATCAGATATTACACAAAGACCTTCTCTTTGTGTAACCAAACATCTAATACAAGCCAAAAACCATGACCATGTCTCCGTACTCTCTAATTCAACAATGGCAAAAGCAAGAGGGTATAACTGATCATTCGCATCAACACCCATAGCAATCATTAAAACACCCTTATACTTACCATACAAATGAGTCCCATCTATTGTTATTATGGGACGACAATGAGGGAACCCCTTGATTGATGCTCCAAAAGCCCAAAAAACTCTACCAAATATGACCTCGTTGTCATCGTTGTCATCGTCATCCTCTACCTCATAATTTACAAATTGTACAACAGTACCAGGATTAGCTTCTTTCAAAGCTTCAAAGTAACGAGGAAGCTCCCTATATGACAAATCCCAATCATCAAATATATCGGCAAGAGCTTTTTGCTTAGCTTTCCAAGCCTTCATATAGGTGATCTTGTAGTTATATTTATCAATTATTATTTCAATAATAGCAGTTACACTCAACCCCCAATCTGCCTCAACAATATTTCTAATGTCATTACTAATGAAAGTTTTTCGCAAGTTTCGGTGGTCTATAGGCATGGTGTCCCCCACACATGAAATCTCATGAGGACCCTTATAAGTAGGGGTGAGCATCGGTCCAAAACCGGACCGGACCAAACCAAAGACCGAAAAAAATATTTTGGTGGACCAAAGACCGGACCTAAACAATTCGGTCTTGGACCGGACCAAACCCGTAATTTTTGGTCCGGTCCGGTCCTGGACCTAAATGGACCGAAATTAATAGTTTTTTTTATATTAAGTATATAATAATTTAAATTTATTTTATAAGTTAAATAAACTAATTGATCAAAGCATCTTTAACATAAATAACCACCATATTTAGTGTAGAAAGTTGGTTTTGACGATAAAAAACTTGATTACTTTATAAAATTATGACAAATAGTCGTAAAATACCTATATTTTGGTCCATTCGGTCCGGACCAAAATTAACCGGTCTTGGACCAGACCGGACCGAAAACCGAAACTTCAAAAAGTGTGGACCGAGGACTGGACCTAAATAAATCGGTCTGGGTTCGGTCCGGACCAAATGGTCCGGTCCGGTCCATTTTTCCGGTCCGGGCCAGAATTTGCTCAGCCCTACTTATAAGTCACAATAGAAAAAGAATCATCAAGTTTTTTTTTTGGGTGGCTCTTAAAGTCCAATTACATCCTACCGGTCTTCTCCCACATTTGTATGTCACCGTTTCAGGTTTTGACTCATGAATTTTGAAACTTTGATTCACAATAAGATTGTAAGATGTAACTACTTCCGTCAAAGATCTCTTATTAGGAAATGTTTGACCAACACAAAACTCTCCCCGAACATCATAGGGGGCAACATTTTTCCAATTAGCCCAATTATTCCCTTGTGTTTCATAAACTCTAGGAATACTAGTGAATTCCGGATTTGGAGCGGTAGGAGTAACAAGATCAGTGCCATCCTCATCCTCATCATCATCATCGTCATCACTAGCATTCTCAAGTCTTAGATCAAAATCATCATCAAATTCATCCCCTTCAATATTACCGTCACCAATCTCTACTCCGATATTATTTGTTAATAACGACACATAACGATCATCACCAACATTGTTGAGAAATAGATTGGTGTCATTTAACAACCTAGTAAATGACACATTTGATACTACATTTGCATTACTAACTTGAGGTTGTTGAATTGGTACCAACTCAATATAAATGTCCATGGAACCCGCCTTTGAATGACATATACTAGCCCACATTGCTTGTAAAGACCGATCATTGTCAAGAGAAACAACTTTAAAACATCCAAGGCTAGGGTATTTTATTTTCAAGACTAATTTGAACTTATTATTATCAACCCCAATTGAAGTGTATATCTCATTAAGAAGGTCATTATAGCTCATGTTACTACTAGCAAAAACAAAAGACTCTCTTCCACCTACATAGCTTACACACCCATATCCTTCAACTATTTCACCATCACAATAACACAATAAGGGAAAATGGCTTCTCTCCATAACTATAACAATAACAAGTAAAGCTAAAACACTAATAACAACCTAAATTCGACAAATCTAGGATGTATAAACCGTAATAAGCATAAACTATAACAACTAGCTACACCAATCAATTACTAAGAAAGAGTTAAAGTATTAGCTAATACCTTGTATTTGGTAGAAAATTGAACAAGAAACACCCAAATAGTAGTTTACTAGTGTCTAGAGACTAAAAACTTGAGTTGTAATGAAAATAATTGAATGATTTGGAGTAATTTTGGGGCAAAATTAGAAGGAAAGAAGGTTATTAGGGTTTCGCCGGTTTTTGTTTTTTTAATTTGGGGATGAAAAAAATGAAAGGGGGAAAGTTCTGCGTGATTGTATAATGCGAAGTAAGTCGCTCACCCGGGGAGCGACTTGCTTTGCTTTATACAATTGTATAATGCAAAGTAAGTCGCTCACCCGAGGAGCGACTTGCTTTCTACGCCTTTAGCATGCGCATAAAAGGCAAGTCGCTGTCCGCCTCAGCGACTAGACTTCTAGTCTTCTAGCTTCCGCAAACCCGATCCTACGTGCACCCATTTTGGGATATTAATTTCAAATTCAACCTATTTCGTTAATTATTTATATGTAGAAGCTACTTTTGGAAAAAATTCTTAATTCTTCTCCAAATTACAAAACATAAAAAATCATTCATTCATCGCTCCTCCGTCAACCGCCAGCGGTCCTCCCTCCGACCACCACGCCAACACACTCACCTTTTCCCACCAACCGCGGCAAACCCCACATCATACCTGCAACAAAATAAACCCAAAAAAATAAGATTTGCAAAAGGAAAGTGGAGAAGGAGAACGACGATAGTGACGTGTTGGGTGGACAGAAAAGCAAAGTGTAAGAATTATTATATTATTATTTTATTTAATTCTCTATTATGTGGACCTAATTACTGATATCAGTCGCCTTAATTAAATAATGGTTAAATATATTGTTTCGGGTTTTTAATAGGAGTCCTAGTTTAAGTGGATTACGGTTAATGTTTACAGGCCATTAACATATCAGGCTCACTTATTCTATTAAGCCCCTCCTGCCACCTCTCTATATAAGCACACCTGTTTGAGCTTTAACCTAATTCATTCATATTAGAAACACACATAAAGAAAGTGAATTAGAGAAAAAGGAAGGCAGGAGAAGGCAAAACAATAAGGGTTTATTCTTTATCTTTCTCAAGTTATTTTGTTATCAGATCTGATGGCTGCACCACGTAAGTATATCTCAGTAATTATCGCTTTAATCAAGATCTTATAATTTATGTTTACATGAATATATTGTTTCGGGTTTTTAATAGGAGTCCTAGTTTAAGTAGATTACGGTTAATGTTTACAGGCCATTAACATATCAGGCCCACTTATTCTATTAAGCCCCTTCTGTCACCTCTCTATATAAGCACACCTGTTTGAGTTTTAACCTAATTCATTCATATTAGAAACACACATAAAGAAAGTGAATTAGAGAATAAGGAAGGCAGGAGAAGGCAAAGCAATAAGGGTTTATTCTTTATCTTTCTCAAGTTATTTTGTTATCAGATCTGATGGCTGCACCACGTAAGTATATCTCAGTAATTATCGCTTTAATCAAGATCCTATAATTTATGTTTACATGTGGTATCAGAGCAGGATTGTGATTATAGTTGTAATTCTGATTAATGTTCTAATTATGTTTTTATGAATGAATTTAATGCTTTAATCATGATGTTGTAACATTCATTCATAATTGATTGTATATCCTTATGATAGATGTTGTATCCTTTTACCATAATCGTTTCCGCTGCCCTAATCGAATTATTTCATTTTTAATTGATCTTTGATGATGATTATATGATTTATGATGATTATTTGCGCTGCCCTAATTCGATTTGTATGAGTTATTATGATTATTATACGTATGATTGTCGTCTGATCTCTAACCTACTCGATCGAGCTAATACTTCACTCGATCGAGGCGGTTTATTCTTGTTGTTGCTCGATCGAGCTAACTGTTTACTCGATCGAGGCTTTTCTGTTTTGCTGTTGCTCGATCGAGCTAACTGTTTACTCGATCGAGGATTTTCTGTTTTGCTGTTGCTCGATCGAGCTGATGGTGTACTCGATCGAGTGGTTCTGTTTTGCCTTGTTATCGATCGAGCTAAAGCTTTTCTCGATCGAGGTGTTTTGTTTATTTTCTTCTCGATCGAGCTGTTGTTTTTACTCGGTCGAGATCTTCCCGTGCTGTTTCGATACTCACTGTTTGTTTTTATTGTATGCTTGTATAATATTATGTCGTTATGCTTATAGAATTAATTTATGTAGCGTACATTCTTATTATATATCAATTATACATTAATTATATCTCATGTATCGATTAAAGGAGACCTCCGCATTATGACGTGTTGAAATTCACCACAATGAATTCATCTCGTACGCGATAAGATCTCATAATGTATTTAAATTGGGCATTCACATTATGTTGATGTTCACCACAGTGGACTCAAATTATGCAGTGAATATCCGACTAAGCATCTAATGGGGTGAAATAACTTGTATTAAGGTTTTACCCACAGGTAACCTAACATTAAAGTAAAACACCCATTAAAGAGAGTATTCTTGATTATGTAATTAAGCATGCGTAGGTTGTCCACAGATACTGCACATTGCTTAATGAATGTTTATGAGTTACTCATTTAAGTTTCAAGTCTTAGTCATAATTGCTATTGTGTGATAAAACTTGATGGTACTAATTACTCAGAATGGAAGGAGCATCTCGAGTTCTATTTAGGTATTCTTGAACTTGATCAGGTGCTTACTGGAACAGCTCCTGCTGAACCAGCTTCACATGCGAGTAAAGAAGTACTTGATGAGTATAACTAGTGGAAGAAATGTGACAGTCTTTGCTTAAAGTTTTTACGACTTACCACTGCACAAAACATTAAGTCCTCCAGTAAGTATATGGAAATCATTAAGGAACGCTTTCAGACTACCGATAAAGCGGTAGCTGGAAGACTTATGTCTGAACTTACCACTGCTAAGTATAATGAGAATGTTACCACCATGCAGCAACATGTGCTGCATATGACGAATCTGGCAGCTAAGTTGGGAAAACTGGGCATGAAAGTTGAGGATCCGTTCCTTGCCCAGTTTATAATCAACTCACTGCCAGATAAGTTTGATGCTTTTCACCTTCATTACAACACCGTTAAAGAAATTTGGAGTGTTAATGAATTGACCAATAAACTGGTTCAGGAAGCAGCAAGAATCAAACAGAAAGATGAGGCTGATGCCTCAAGTAAGAATGGTGGTTTACCCCAGGCACATCATGTGCATCATGTAAGCGGGAAATCTAAAGGTAAGTTTGGAAACAGGAAGGGCATTAAGCCTAGCCCTTCTGATAAACCGTCTGCATCTGGCGTAAAGAAGGAAATTAAGAAGCAGGAAAGTTGCTTTTTCTGTAGAAAACCTGGGCACTTTCAGCAAGACTGCATAAAGCGTAAGAATTGGTTCGAAAAGAAGGGTAAGCCTTTGGCTTTAGTATGTTTCGAATCAAATTATGTTGAAGTTCCTTCTAACACTTGGTGGCTAGATACAGGCTCTAATGTACACATTTCGAATTCCTTGCAGGGATTCCTTATGACAAGAACCATAAATCCAAATGAGGCCTCCTTATACATGGGGAATAAAGAAAAAGCCTCAGTAGAAGCCATTGGAAGATTTAGCTTGGAATTAAGCACTGGATTTAAGTTGATTTTGGAGGATACACTTTATGTTCCCTCCTTCGGACGCAATTTAATTTCAGTTTCTAAGTTAGATAATAGTGGTTTTAAATTATGTTTTGGACAAGGTTGTTTCAGTATGTATCGAGACAATATTTTTGTTGGTTCTGGGATTTTAGAAAACGGATTATATCGTATTTATTTAGATAAATTGTTTTCAGAATCTCTTTGTGTTTCTCATAATGTTTCTCTGCATAATAATGTTGGTTCGAAACGTGGAAGATCTAATGAAAGTTCCTCCTTCTTGTGGCATAAACGTTTGGCCCATATTTCAAGAGAAAGAATGAACATATTGGTTAAAAACAATATGTTACCTTCTCTTGATTTTACGGATTTTGGGACGTGTGTGGAATGCATTAAAGGTAAGCAAACCAAACACACCAAGAAAGGGTCCACAAGAAGCACTGCGTTATTAGAAATTATACATACAGACATTTGTGGTCCTTTTGATGTTCCCTCCATGAGCGGAGAGAAATATTTCATCACATTTATCGATGATTATTCACGTTATTGTTATCTTTACCTTTTGCATGAAAAATCTCAATCAGTAAACGCTTTAGAGGTTTACATTAAGGAGGTGGAAAGGCAATTGGGAAAGAAAGTGAAAATCATAAGGTCAGATAGAGGTGGTGAATATTATGGCAAATATGATGAATCAGGACAACATCCTGGTCCCTTTGCAAAACTCCTTGAAAGTTTGGGTATTGTCCCTCAGTACACAACTCCTGGTTCTCCATGGATGAATGGTGTAGCTGAGAGGCGTAATCAAACCCTATTAGAGGTTGTAAGGACAATGATGAGTAATACCAACTTACCCATGAAGTTGTGGATGCATGCCCTTATGACTGCTGTGTATGTTGGAAACCGAGTTCCCAGTAAGACAGTTTCAAAGACACCATTTGAACTGTGGAAAGGGTGGAAACCGAGTCTTCAACATTTGCATGTATGGGGATGCCCAGCAGAGGCACACATTTATAATCCACATGAAAGGAAACTCGATCAAAGAACCATTAGTGGGTTCTTTATCGGCTATCCAGAAAAGTCTAAAGGGTATAGGTTTTACTGTCCTACACACAGAACAAGAATTGTGGAAACCAGAAATGCCAAATTCCTTGAGAATGGCGAAGTTAGTGGGAGTGATCAGGTAAGGGATGTCATAGTCAATGAAGTTAGGGTGGCAATTCCAGTTTCTTTGCCCCCAATTTCAATCGATGAAGTTCCACATAATGATAATGTTGACCCAGTCAATATTGTGGAACCTAACGTTAATGACCCTCCACTCCCGAATGATAACATTGCCACTGAAGTTGTTGATACAGCCAATGAAATAGTATTAAGAAGGTCCACAAGACCTAGAAAGCCAACTACTTCAGATGACTATGTATATCTACAACAATGTGAATTTGACATTAGTATTGATAATGATCCGGTTACGTTTTCACAAGCTATGAATTGTAATGATTCCGATAAATGGATTAATGCCATGAAAGAAGAGATGGAGTCTATGGCTAAGAATGAGGTCTGGGAGTTGGTCAATTTACCAGTAGGTCATAAGGCTGTCGGCTGCAAGTGGGTCTTTAAGACCAAGCGCGACTCCTCAGGTAATATTGAACGACATAAAGCCAGACTGGTAGCTAAAGGCTTTAATCAGAAAGAAGGCATTGATTATAATGAAACCTTCTCTCCAGTTTCTAAGAAGGATTCATTACGGATCATTTTAGCTTTTGTAGCTCATTTTGATTTAGAGCTACATCAAATGGATGTGAAAACGGCATTCTTGAATGGGAGTTTGGAAGAAGAAGTCTACATGGCTCAGCCTGAAGGCTTCATTATTGATGGCAAAGAGGACAAGGTCTGTATATTAAAGAAGTCCATTTATGGACTTAAGCAAGCTTCTCGACAATGGTATATTAAGTTCCATAATACCATTACCTCCTTTGGGTTTCAAGAAAACACTGTTGATCAGTGTATATACCTGAAGATCAGTGGGAGTAAGTTTGCATTTTTGGTCCTATATGTCGATGACATACTTATAGCAAGCAGTGATTTGGGACTATTACGTCAAACTAAAGATTTCCTATCAAGCAACTTTGAGATGAAAGATATGGGAGAGGCGTCCTATGTGATCGGGGTGGAAATATCTCGAGACAGATCACAAAGGACATTAGGGTTGTCTCAGAAAGCCTATATCAGTAAAGTTTTAGAAAGATTTAACATGGTAAAATGTAATCCCAATGATGTTCCTATTCAGAAAGGGGATAAGTTCAGCTTAAGTATGTGTCCTAAGACTGAGCTAGAACGAAATACCATGAAAAACTTTCCTTATGCATCTCTGGTTGGAAGCTTAATGTATGCGCAGGTCTGTACAAGACCTGACATAAGTTTTGCAGTAGGTATGTTGGGTCGATATCAGTCCAATCCTGGAATGGGTCATTGGAGTGCGGATAAGAAGGTTTTAAGGTACTTGAAGGGAAGAAGGGACAAAATGCTCACGTATAGACATACTGATCAGCTTGAGGTTCTTGGATATGCTGACTCAGATTTTGGAGGATGCGTGGACTCAAGGAAAAGCACTTTTGGTTATGTGTTTGTTTTAGCTGGGGGAGCAATCTCCTGGAAAAGTGCTAAACAAACAATTATTGCCTCATCCACTATGGAAGCTGAGTTTGTAGCGTGCTTTGAGGCTATTATTCAAGCTTTATGGTTGCGGAATTTTCTCTCAGGGCTTAGCATTATGAATTCTGTTGCAAGGCCGTTGAGGATTTATTCTGTTAATACCGCAGCTGTCTTCTTTTCGAAGAATGACAAGTATTCTAAAGGGATAAAGCACATGGAAATGAAATACTTGTCAGTTAAGGAGGAAGTTCGGAAAAACTCTGTGTCAATTGAGCACATTATAACTAGTGCTAATATAGCAGATCCTTTAACTAAGGGATTACCTCCAAAGACATTTTTAAAGCATGCTATTGATATGGGTCTGGAGGATAATCATTAAGGCTTTTCGTTTATGTTTGGATCATGCTAGTGCTTTGTAATGATGACACTTATGTTTTGATTAATCAACTTATGTTTTATTGTGATGATGATTTCCGAACGCTTTTCTGTATCGTATTATTGTTATTGTATACATTATTGTTGCACGATAAATAGAATTAGTCCTTTTCCTCAAGGACATTATTTGGGGATTATGTTTGCTCCTTGTACAGACTGATTATTCTAAATGATTGGTCCGTAGTACATGGAAGGACCACTTCTCTTTTATAGTAGTGTCTCCGCCATGACTCAACCAGTTGTTCAGGGATGATCAGGGTAATTAAGATAAACCCATTATGTATTCATTTAACCGTCTACGCGCCTTATGTTATAATTAAACGTGACATTATGTTTTAATCACTAATATGGTCCAAGTGGGAGAATGTAATAATTATTATATTATTATTTTATTTAATTCTCTATTATGTGGACCTAATTACTGATATCAGACGCCGTATTAAATAATGGTTAAATATATTGTTTCGGGTTTTTAATAGGAGTCCTAGTTTAAGTGGATTAAGGTTAATGTTTACAGACCATTAACATATCAGGCCAACTTATTCTATTAAGCCCCTCCTGCCACCTCTCTATATAAGCACACATGTTTGAGCTTTAACCTAATTCATTCATATTAGAAACACACATAAGGAAAGTGAATTAGAGAATAAGGAAGGCAGGAGAAGGCAAAGCAATAAGGGTTTATTCTTTATCTTTCTCAAGTTATTTTGTTATCAGATCTGATGGCTGCACCACGTAAGTATATCTCAGTAATTATCGCTTTAATCAAGATCCTATAATTTATGTTTACACAAAGACCACGGAAAAGGTGGGTTCGTGGTGGGTGAGACAGGTGGGTCTCACAGGTAGGTGGCGTTTGTGCAGGTGTTGAGGAGGAGTAACGAGCGACGAGGGGTGCATCGTTGTTGGTGATGAGTCAGGGTGGTAAGTAAGGCTGTTTCAAACACCCTGTTTGTGCATGGGGGGTCGTCTGCTCAGCTCAAGGCAAGTGAAGAATGAGAGGAGGAAGAAGAAAGGAGAAGAGGAGGTGGTGGTATGGTGGCGACGTGGCGTGGGTTTGATGATGTGGTGTCACCTACAGGTGGCGGTGGTGTGTGGTTTGGTGTACGTGGCGGCAGCTGCAGGTGGCGGTGGTGTACGTGTGGTCGGTGGGGAAAAGAGTGTGGGTGAGTGAGGTAATGAAAATTAAGTGATAAAATTAAAGGCTCGCTTGGATTGGGAGTAATTATTAGGGGAGTAATAAAGGCTAAAACAAGAACAAATGGAAGGGGATAGGTGATTTATGATGGTTGTGGAGGGTGGAAAAAGGAGGTAAGGGAGGAATTATTTCCTCCATTTGGAGGTAATGCATTACTTGTAGGGAAGGTAGGTAACTATTACTCCCTTAATGGAGGGGCTATGACACTATCTTCCCCAATTTCTATCTCCAACTCCCACTACTTCCCTCCATTTTTTAGTTCATTTAAGTTCTATTACTCCCCTAATAATTACTCTCAATCCAAGCGAGCCTTAAGTGTCAAATAAAGACGGGAAAAGGTGACCTTATACAACGGGTTAACAAATTAAGTGAGTTTGTTATTGGAAGGAAAGGGAATATGAGTTATTAAATCAGGATTACTTAGAGGATGAAGTAATTTAAAAAGGGCACCAATAGGTTGGGTTGTTCTTATTAAATAATCTTAAGCTAAAACTTTGATTATGTATATTGTGCGGAAGCGTGAATATCTAATGTTGAGCCTCTGTTGCGTTGCTGTCCACGTGATGCGTGTTTTATTTAACCTCGCAAGCTGACGAGTTATCGTTGGGTATTGCAAGGGTCGTATCCCAATGGACGATAATTATAATTCTAAGACGGTTTAATCGAATTCTAGTTAAGTTCTGGCTAAAAGCAAGTTGATGATGAATAATGCTAAACAAGACTAACAAGGAGGCAAAGATGCAATTTAAAAACAAAGATTAAAAGAAACTAAGGTGAATGGGTTAATTAATGTAAGTATAGGTCAATTATGGTGGGGATTATGACTAGTCTAATAGTGACTCTAAACATATCTCCACCTCTCGGTGCAAGACGGTTAATAGGCAAGCCTCCACCTCTCGGTGCGAGACGAGCCCTAGTCTAAGGTGTGATTGGGTTCTCGCCCTAACCTTCTCTTAAACATCCAACACACACACACAAATACAATACAAGTGATAAGGTTAAAGTCGCGTCTCCTTAATCAAAGTAAACCTAATTCACTACTAACTAATAGTCAGCGGTAAGCAAGGTATCAAATCCACAGGAAGGCGGTAGTATTCTAATCTGTTAAACTAGGTTTGTCTCTTAAGTAACAATTTCGGGGTTTGAGATTGAGTTCTAAACTAAAAGCAATTAATAACAATAACTAATGGCAAACAATAACAACTAATAGTAATAACAAATAATAATAAAAGGTTGAAAACAATAAGATTAAAAGTCTAGGGTCTCAGGTTCACTAGGATTATTGTTCAGGGGTAAGATGTAGTCAACTATCATGCAATAAAGTTATCTAAGGTCACAAGATTGGTCGATTCAATTATGCCCTTTAAATCTACAATTTAACATGCGATCGCTATCATTAAACGAGTTCTATTCAATTATCGTAGCTTATCTTTGTCTTAACCCGGTCGGTGTCAATCCTAATTCGCGAGACTAGTTAATTAATCCTGGCCAGTAATCAAACAACTAGAATTAAAACGATAATCAAACGATAACCATGCAATTGCAATTCAATTAATTAATCCACCCCTTCTAACAATCCTAGATCCCCTTTCAACCCTAGAAAGGAATTTAGCTACTCATAACGATATAAACAACAACAATAATAATTAAAGTAAACATGATTAACAACTATGAATGGATGAACAAAGAATAATTAAAGAACAAGAAGGTAATTAACTAAATAACAAAGGAAGATTGAAGAATACCGATTACAAGTTGAACTAAAGACAATCGTCTTTGATGAATAAAATCCAGAGGCAAAGTAAGCTAAATTAGGTTTTCTAATTTTAAAGCATAAGAAAGCACACCTAATTATGAAAGACGAGCTTTCTATTTATAACAAAAATCTAATTAATTAGGTTAAAGTTTAGGAAAATATTAGAAAGCCGCCGAATATTGGGTTGCTCGATCGAGCAAAGTGATTCTGCTCAATCGAGCATGACCATAGTGCGACTCGATCGAGCAGCCCTTTAAAATGGCTCGTTTCTTGATTTTCTTCATTTCTTCTCTTTCGTTCTCGATTCCCGTGCCTAACCTTCCACGATCCGACTCCGCCATGCTCCATATCTACTCAAAAAGCTCCAAATGCATGCAATCTGCATTAAAACATAATAGAAGCGGCATAATCTATATTCTAGCTAAAATAGCATAGAAATAAGAAAGGAAAGACGGTAAATCGAGTTATATGTGTCTAAGGGAAGCATAAAATATGTATATAAATAATGATCATCAACAAGTCTAAGCTCTCACTCAATCTAGCAATTAAACATGGAAAAGACTCAAATTACTCATTCAAACACCTTGTGTGCACAAAACAAGTATACTACCAAAAGACTCGATCTTTATGCCCAATTACCATAATTGACCCATAAACCTACATTAAATCTCCCATCTACCCTAGCAATACACTACTCACTCATATTAATGTAGGTAAGCATTAAAGATGGATACTTTGATAGAAAATAAGTAAGAGATCAGAAGACATATTCAACATGTAAACTAATCAAATAAATAAGAAAGAGCAATTAAATGAGAAGTAAATGAAATAAAGATGAAAAATTACAAAACATGTAATAAAAGATGAGAACTTAAATTAATAATGGAAGAAAGAGTCTCCTCTTGTCTTCAAATTACAACCCAAATCTTCACTAAGAACTAAGAGAAATACTAGATCTAACAATAACCAACTAGGAAGTTGAGTAATTATCATTAATTAAGAGAGATTAGAATGCTAATTAGGGAAATATTTATTACTAATTACTAGGGTTCTTGTCTAGGGTTGTGTGTTCTTGTCTAGGGTTGTGTGTCCAAAATGAATTTAGAGAGGGGTATTTATAAGTTGGTGGGATTAGAGGGTTCAAAAAAAAAGGAGAAGAGAAGAATTTGCAGTCTTGGGGTCCCAGCCGGTGGCCTGGACCGACTGGGACTTCCTCCTCTTTTCTTATTTTTTTGCTTTGTTCGTTCTTCATGAAGACTCCCCAGCCGGTCTGGCCGACCGCCGGTGGCCTGGACCGGCTGGGAGTACCTGCTCCTTACTTCCCTTTCTTTCTTGGTGTCGCCTTCCCCAGCCGGTCTGGCCGGCTGCCGGTGGCCTGGACCGTCTGGGGCTCCCTGCTCTTCCTTCCTCTTTCATGCTTAGTTGGGGTTAGGTTGGGGTGCTCAACCGGCCAGCCGGTCGCCGGTGGTCTAGACCGGATGGGAGTACCTGCTCCTTACTTCCCTTTCTTTCTTGGTGTCGCCTTCCCCAGCCGGCTGCCAGTGGCCTGGACCGGCTGAGGCTCCCTGCTCTTTCTTCCTCTTTCTTGCTTAGTTGGGGATAGGTAGGGGTGCTCAGTCGGCCGACCGGCCGCCGATGACCTGGGCCAGCTGGGACTCCCTTCCCCTTCTTTCTCTTCTTTTCTTCATTTCTTCTTCTCTTTTCCTTGTGTATTTGTTTTGTGACGGTTTTTCGCTTCTCATCCCGTCTCGTCCTTGTCTTAGCATATTTCCATAAAATGAGACGGAAATAAATAAAATGAGAGTACACGCAATGAGGGCCAAAATACGATAAAACCGACGCTAAACTAAACTAAATACGCCGAAACATAAGAGAGTAAAGAGGGGAAACGGTCTAAATTAATTGTATATCACCACGGTTTATAATTGTACGATATTGTCCGCTTTTGGCTAAGCACTCACGAATTTACTCTTGAGCTCCTTCCCAAAAGGCTCCATACTATTATATTTTGTGCACACTTATACAAATCTTATTTGCCCTTTATTCTACCCACTACAACAGAAAAAGCATTTTGCGACGGATTTGTTGCGACGGAATTCAAATCCGTCACAAAATTGACTTTGCGACGGAATTTTTGGTGTTTTGCGACAGATCTTTTGCGACGGATTGCATTCCGTCGCAATACATAATTTTGCGACGGATTTTGCGACGGAAATTCCGTCGCAAATAATTTTTTTTAGCGCAGAATTTTTGGCTCGCGCGGGAAAATATATTTGCGACGGATTAATGTATTTGCGACGGAATTTCCGTCGCAAATCCATCCCACATCGGAAAAAAAACAACACATTTCTTATGTTTATATAGAATCCCTAACTTCTTACATTGAATATGTGACTTATGAATTGAAGCGGAAAAACATGCGGTAAAAAAAATCGCGCGAGATGAATTCACGCGCGAGATTTTTTTTTGTAGTGACCGATGTGGGACAAGGGTTTGCACCCTAACAATCCTCCCCTTAAACCAACGAACATCATCTTTACTCGGATCTTGACCTTATTAGAGGACCTCCTTACACCCTGCATCCCAACCTTCTAAACACACCGTGCATCACCAAGTCTTGATAATCTCCCCTTAACCGACACACCATGTGTCCCACAAGGGGTTTATGCGTCCATTCACGGGACTTGTGCTACTCAAGGGGCCTTATGCTTTTTCTTGTGCGGAAACGTGAATATCTCATGTTGGGTGTCTGTTGCGTTGGTGTCCACGATCTATAATAGTACGACATACTCCGCTTTGGGCCAAGCCTTAACGGATTTAATCTTTGGTTCCTTCCCAAAATGCCTCATACTATTATATTTTGTGGACACTTATAAAGATCTTATTTTACGTTTATTTTACCGATATGGGACAAAGATTTGCACCCTAACAATCTACAATTAATAACTCTTGGATATGTTTAAAAAGAAAATTAGCTCTTCTTACTTCTCATGGTGATTTATCTCCATGACTCCAACTAGTTATAAAAGTAGGTGTGTTCGTGTGTGTATGGGAAAGGAAATAACTGCATTGAATTGGAAAAAAAGAATAAACTCCAAAACGATATGTAAACTGAATAAAATTGATTTCACTAAAACGACTAATATAAAAAAACAGATGGGGTATTTCACATATGCATGTAAGGCAAATATTGTACTTTCATGCATATTCAGCTTTTGTTTTATAATTCACATAAATAGACGAATATGTATATCTATCTTAAACGATAATTTATCACGTACCCGTAATAATTATGTGTATACTATATGAGAGACCTACCCTTTTTGTTTACAACTTAATCAGGACATTGTATATTTGTATGTATATTGTAATAACAAAATCTAATTTAAGATGGACGTTACTTAACCTTAAGACAAGATAAATATATACCAAATCACACTACTTGTTACCTAGGAAATGCCAAAAATTTTGTCTTTATTACCACCATGTGCTATTTTTGACACTTTATAAGATAAAGATAAATAAGGCCAAATTGATAAATTGATTAAAAAAAATTAGGATGTGGTGAACAAATTGGTAAAAAAACTTGTCTTTAAACAAATTGGTAAGAAATTATAAAGTGTTGGACAAATGCACCAAATAAGCAGTAAGTGGATTGTACATCTGATGTACTACCACATAGAACTGACCAACATGGCGGGCTAGCCCGGCCCGCGTCACCGGTCCAAAAAAAAGACGGCCCGCCAACCCGTGCCCCCAACCCGCCCAACCCGCTTCTCCACCCGGTTCGGGGCCGGTTTGGTGAAGGAATAAACCGGCCCGGTTCTCAGCCTGACCCCTGACCCGTGAACTGCTTTAGCCCGGCCCGCCCAGACCGGCCCGGTTCAAAGTGGGCCGGCCATTGGTCTTTAATGTTTTTTTTTTTTTTTTTTTTTTTTTTTTCTAGTCATTTGAGTTCAAAAATCAAAATGTTTTCCCCCCCCCAATTTGTTCTATAAATACCCACTTCATTTAACCTAATTTCTCATACAATCTTATCTATCTTCTTAATCTTCTAATTATTCTAAAATACATAAGTTATAATTATTCAAAAATACTCAAGTTATAATTATTAATTTATTATCATCAACTACTCAAGTTATAAATTATAAATTAGTCTCAATTCTCTCTTTAATTTCTCATAATATCTCTAATTCTATCATAACTCATAATGTCTCAAAATATCAACATTGATATTCCACTAAAAATTGATCAAGAGGAAATTGAGAGAATGTTTGAGGGTAAATACTTTGATATTCTTTTACTTCTTAATGTTTTTAATTTTATAATTTCATTTCTACATACACTAAATTAATTGATTCATATTCTAAAATTCTAAATATTTATTAATTGATATTCTAATTTGTACTACTTTATATTATTATGTTACTAATTAGTTTTTATTATTATGTTAGTATGTTACTAATTAGTTTTTTTTTATTATGTTTACCAACTCAAGTACCACATACCCAAGAATCTCAAACCTTTGTTGCTTCCGGTTCGACTACCAAAAATACCGGTGGTAGGAAAGGCGATATTTCTTGGGTTTGGTTGTTTTACAACAAAGTACCTCAAGATGGTGAGCCAAGCCAATGTCCGAAAAACTTTTTATGTACTTGTAAAGTTTGTGCTCAAGAGGGGAAGCCGGTCATCCCTTATAAATGGAAGAAGGGAACGGGAACGGGTACTTTGGCCCGCCACTTGGAAAGTAAGCATGGGCTAGATGCTAAAAATTACAAATCCGGTGGAGGAAAGAATAATCAACCAACAATGAGTGGCTATGCAACGTCGGCTCCCGGTGGAGGTAAACCGTTTTTTTATAACCGACAAGATATGATTGATAACATGGCTAAATATGTTTGCATGACCGAGCAACCTTTCACTTATGGTGATAGTGAAGAGTTGGAGGAATTTGTTAAATTGTCTTTACAACCGCTTTATTATAAAGTTTCGAGACAAACATTAAAACGCCGTACTCAAAAACAATATGAAAAAACTAGAAATGAATTGATTGCTTTTTTTTCAACATATAAAAATCGTGTTTGTTTAACTAGTGATTGTTGGACATCTAAACAAGGTGAACCTTATTTATGTATTACCGTGCATTGGATTGGTGATGATTTTAGATTAGAGAAACGTATTATTGCTTTTGATTTAATGGAAGAACATCACACCGGTTACAATATTTACACTCGTATTAACAACACAATTAATGAGTTTAATTTAAACAACAAAATCATGTCTATTTCTTTTGATAATGCTTCCGCCAACACAAAATGCATTGAATATGTTAAACTAAATATGAACTTGATATTAAATGGAGAACTAATCCATATTAGATGTTGTGCTCACATTGTTAACTTGTCCGCCCAAGAAGGTATTTCTATGTTATATCCCTTATTAAACCCAATTAGACAAGTAATTAAATGGATTAGAAATGGAATGAATTTTAGACGTGAATATATTAATTTTTGTGCTAAGTTGGGCTTAAGGCCTAAGAAATGGTCATTAGATACACCTACAAGATGGAATTCGACTTATAAAATGCTAAGAGATGCTATTGCTTATAAGAATGTTATCACTACTTTGTATAATGAACATGTGGGTTCTAAAGATGATGAAGTCTTAATTGATGAATCTATGTGGAATCTTGCCAAACATGTGTGTGATTTACTAAGAGCTTATAAAGATGCAACAAATGTTTTTTCACAAGTTTATGATCCTAATGTCCATTGTGTTATTATGTCATGTTGTTCTATTGTTGATGAATTGAATAATTGTGATAACATTATTTGCTTGAAACCGGTTGTTGCTAAAATGAAGTCAAAATGGCTAGATTATTTTACCAAATTTCCCACTATTTATTGTGTTGGTATGCTATTTGATCCATGTGTTAAAGCAAAAGGTTTAAAAGATGTTTTAGATTTTTATTATGGTGCTTTAGGTTTTGAATATAATACCCAACTTGATGTTGATTATACTATTGGTATTGTTCATCAATTATATGCATTATATGAAAATGAACTTAGTGGTCAATGTAAACCTACTTATAAGAAATCTAAAATGCCAACTAACACCATATTGGATCACCGTTTAGCTAACAAAATCTTTAGAAAATCGAGCTCTTCTTCTTCTAGTTCTACATCATCCTCTACCGCTCATACTATTACTGAGTATTTAAACTTTGATCATAGTAATGTTATTGGGCAACAACCCGATATTCTAACATGGTGGAGAAATCACTCCGCACAATTTCCCATATTATCCAAAGTTGCTAGAGATGTACTAGTTGTACCCGCTTCCACCGTTGCGTCCGAGTCGGCTTTTAGTGCAGCTAGAAGAGTTCTTGATGAGAAAAGATCAAGTTTGGATTCAAGAACCGTCAAAATGTGTGTGTGCAAAAAAGATTGGGATCAAGCACAAAAAAGAATGCAAGGAATTAAAGACGAAGAAGAAGATAGTACAACGGATGATTTAGTATCAACAACCGGTGGTTCATCAATTGCCGAAACGCCCGAAGAAGACGATGCAGATTGATCACCATTCACCACCCATCCAACCGACATCGTAAAGGTAAGTAAGGTAAGTAAGGTAAGTGGAGAACTACGTGGGCTTTGATTCTTTCGAGATACGTAGGCATCCTAATTAACGTAATTTGAAAAACGATATCAATTAAACAAAATATTTGATATCGTTTTAAAAGAGTTACATTAATTTCGATCAAGCCCTTCTTTTATTTTTTATTTTTTTCCCCTTTATTAATCACTAAATAAATATTTGGGAAAAATAACTATTAAACGGCTAAACCGAATACGTCTTTAAATATTACAATCATTTAATTTATATTACAATCACTTAATTTATATATCTAAAAAAAAAAAAAAAAAAATTGAATGACCCGTCCAGCCCGGCCCGGCCCGCCTCACACAACCATAACCGGGCCGGTTCAGGGCCTCAATCTGACCAGCCCGGCCCGGGGAACCCGGCCTGGTCACAGCCCGAATTGTGGGCTCGGGCCCCCCCTCCCCCAACCCGGCCCGAGGTCAGCCCGGCCGGGCCCGGCTCAGCCCGGCCCGATGTACAGGTCTACTATCACATAGAATTTAGTTTTTGAGTTTGACAATAAAATTTTTGAGTATAGTATAGTTTTACTATAAAGTTTTTGCGTTTATTAATTTGAACATTAAACTCAAAAAAATTACAATAAAACTCAAAAAACATCATATAAAAATAAGATATAAAATTTAATTTATAAACTTTAAAACGCTAGAAAAAAAATGCACAAAAACTCAAAATCATACTACTCTGAGGTAGTACCTCCGATGTATAATCCTTTTTCCCCAAAATAAGTGCACAAATAAGATTCTACAACCAGATGTATATGAGCATGGTACATCCATGTCCAATCTAATTGAGCTTATATGCAATCTTTCCGAGCTTTTAAATTTATTTATTTTACCTTTTAATTTTTTTGGTGTCAAATTAAAAACTAGTTGAGCTTATATGTATGTGAGTTTCATTGTAATATTTTGAGTTTAAATTTTATATAAAGGCGCTCAAATTCTTTTAAATAAAGCTCATAAGATGTACATATAAGCTCACTTTCTTTATTATAAAGCTTCAAATCTATACAAGCAGTTGTATACAACTGGTTGTATAATCTACTAATTGAAATAATAAGAGCATCTCCAATGGTTTAGCTTGAGGACTTGCTTGCAATATTAGAAAATTGCAAGCTAGTAGCTTAACCATTGGAGTTGTCCATGTAGACTAGCTTATCTCAAATGGACCCACAAAATTTTTAAGCTACTAGCTTCATGGAGCTAGTTGCTTGAAAGGACCCACATGACAATATAACCAATTGGAAAATTGTTATCTCATTAATAAAGTTTTAATTTTATGATAAAATTTGGAAATTGAATAAGTTAATAGAGAAGTGTGTTAAGTGGGTCCAATCAAGCTAGTAAGAAGTTGGCTAATCCATTGGAGTAAATTGTGACTTAAACTTGTTGTAACTTAAAAAAATGAGGTGGCAAAGGTAAGCTAGTAACTACTAGCTTACCATTGAAGATGCTCTAAGTGACCATCCAACTAATTAGTGTGTGCTTAAAAGTTCAATTTCTTAATTAATCCGTCTTTATAACTATATACTCCTTGGCCATTGTTCAATGTCTCCCATTTGCTACTTTTTTTTTTTTTGAAAACTTTCGTTAAATACTTTCCTTACATATTTCGACAAAAATACATAATTTTAATATTCTTATTGCACCCATTAAAACAATTAAAAAAAAATACGATCATCCAAATTATTAATTTGTCCAATAAATGAGATATATGATTAAAATACTAGTTCTTATAATATTAATATTATTTTAGTGTTTGAAAATATTTTGACCCGTATATATAATCATGATTTGACCTTGTAACGTATTACAAACTCGATATATATTTTGGTTGGAGTCGTGTTTACTGACCATGCTTTGACCGATTTCTATTATCGAACTCAGATCCAATACACACACATATTTACAACGTGTAGTTCTTCATGATTCTTACTTACATGGTTACACCTAGATTAGAATATTGCAAAAAAATAATTTTAAAAATGTATGTACCAAAATTAATTACAAACAAATTTATTATTGTTGTCCTTTTTTTTAATTTTATGTAGAACGAGATTAGCATAATTAGTTACATTTAATTAATGATAAAAATCCATTTAACCATTCAAATTATCAAGTTTTTGGTGTATTTGTCCAACCCTTGTTTTTACCAATTTGTCCAAAGAAAAACTTGTTTTATCAATTTGTCCACAACCCTCCACTTTTTACTTTTATTTTGTGACATATCATCAATTTCGTATAAATTTCAACATGTCAAAGCATGGTCGGTAAATACGAGTTTGACCAAGATATATATCGAGTTTGTAATATGTTGAAAATACTCACTCCGTCTTAATCATTTGTTTGCCTTTGATTAAAATATCATTCACAAATAATATAAAAGGCAAACAAATGAATGAGACGGAAGGCTTGTATACTTGTATTGTAATCGTCTTTTGTGGAATTGTAGGTTAACCACTTAACCTCATTTTACCTCAGCATAAATAAAGAGTCCAAACTAACAAGTTCACCTAAAATCGGAATGCGAGAATTTGTGATTATATATATTGTACTTAGCTTATCTCTCATCACGTGAGTCTTTCACTCTCTTATTACCCTTTTCCTCTCTTCCCAAAACAAACTCACGAGCTTTCCTCGGTAATTTAATTACCATGCTTTTCCCATATCATCGCAGCAAACACTACACACTACAGTAACTACATGGAAGAGTTGGATGCGAGTCATGCGACCCTATAATCGATCACAAATTCTCATTGAAGACGGACATTATCCGTCACAAACTGAAAACGGATAATGTCTCTCGTACAAAATGCAAGTGAAAGGGCAAGTGGAAGGCAAATGGATCCCCCACTTCCCACCACTTGCATTTTGTGAGAGGGGCACTAACCGTCTTTCGCTTGTAACAGATAGTGTCCGTCTTCAGTGAGACAAGTTAATAACCGATTAGTACCGAAACATAATGACATATACAGACAGTGGCGAAGCCAGGATTTGAATTTAGGGGGGGCGAAAAATTTTAGGGGGGGCGAACGACTATTTTCATAAGGTACTTTTAAAAAATTTCGAAAAATTTCGCTAAAAACTTCAAAAATTTCAACCGCTAGGGGGGGGCGACCGCCCCTGCTAGCCCCCCTAGCTCCACCACTGTATACAGATATACTCTTATTCTATATTTCTATCACAAATTCTCGTTTCAGACGGTCACTATCTATATCTTAAGCTTAAAACGGGTGATATTGTTTGTCTTTATCATCAACATGTCGTAATATTTAACCCGTATAAAGCTTAAAGACGAATAACACCCGTCTTACGAAAGACTTACCGAGTTACCGCATATGCTATAGTATAACCGTCATTAATGCTTGTTTGTGACGAAAAGTTGTTTGAGACATCTCACCACCTTCTCTTTTTAAGACTATTTTAAAAAGTTGTGAAATATTACAAATTTGTCCAAATAGTTGAGAATTTTACAAAATTGATGATGAGTCACAAAATAAAAGTAAGGTAATAAAAGATGAGAAACAAAATGTTATTGATAACTCACACTGATTTAATAAAACGACTCATATATACCTGATAATAGGTCTCCCGAGAGATATTCTCCTTATACGTTTATTGGCATACCAATTACAATTTGGAGTGAAAATAGTTTCGAAAGGTAATAAAATTTATAAGAATAACTCATACTAAAGTACTAATAAAAATGATCACAATATATTGCTGCATTATGCTTCAATATTTTAGTCGTCACTTTGAACGACTATCACAAAAATCTCGTAAAAACTCTTTTTTTACAATCGGGTTAACGAGTTTTACAATTTAATAGCACGCTTAGCTAATCTATGAGCGGCTTTATTACAAGTTCTAGGAACAAAGGCAAAAGAAATACAATGAAAGTTAGCCGCAAGATTAGTGATGTCATCAATCGTATTCCTAGTCCAATGCTTAAGTTGAGAAAACTTCAGGACCTAAGCCAGAATCTGCAGACAATCAGAGAAAACATTAATATGAAGGATGTTATGAGACAACGCCCACTTCAATGCCTCCCTAATTGCCAAAGCTTCTGCTTACTCGACATTATTATCAAACATGATACACCCACCAAACCCAGCAGCAAGAACCTTAGACCACGCAGCATCTACATAAATATCAGGCCGAGAAAAACTCAGAGAACTCTGAATCAACGGGAAGGAGACTCCATTACTAAGGTTAGTCAGGTCTTCCTCTAAACGAGTTTGGAAATCAATAGACCCCGATTTCCTATCTTCAGCTGAAAGAGGCAAATTAAACGAATCTTCATAAAGTAAGATAACACCAATTGGAGAACACTCGGTATTATCAAAGACCTTTATGCACCTTACTACCCAAATAGTCCAGATAGTACACAAGAAGGAAATACAAGCCTCTTGTTTATTATTAACCTTAAAAAGAACAGAAAGCCAATTGCAAACCCAAGACTGCAAGGTCAAATTATCCCCTGACTGTGCCCTAATCCCCAGAAGGCTTCCGGCCCAAACTCTGTTAGGAAAAGAACAATCGCGAAAAAGGTGGATAGGCGTTTCCGTTTGCTGGGAATCACAGAGCAAGCAAGTAAAGGGTCCATCAAAACCCCTTTTTAAGAAGTCTTCTCCGGTGGGCAAAGTTTCAATAAACAATATCTGATTAGGGTTTTCTAACAATCTGTTTGGATTAGGGTCTCTGTTTGGGTCTTTTTAGGCCGGTTGTATTTTGCATAAAGTGTATAATATAAGCTATCAAAGGCGCACCTTTACAATTATGCATGTCATGACTATTCTAAAATTTGACTTCTAAATTTGTAATCTCCTCAATCAATAAACAGTCCGTATCATTGAAGACGAACATAGCCCGTCTTCAAGCTGAATACCTCTCACAGAGCAAGTGAAAAGGCAGGTGGAAGATACACTCTGTCTCCCACTTGCTCTTTGTGATAGATCTTCAGTTGAAAACAGACTATGTCCATCTTCAATGAGATTGTGTGATCAATAAAATTCTTCACCATTCCGCCATGTGGATGTAGTTAACACATCATTAATGAAAAACGTAAATATGTGTGATGCTTTTTTTTACGCTTTAATTTTCTTTTACTGCTTCCGTTACAAAATAGGTGCAATTGATATGATAACATATACCATATGAAAAAAAAGTCATTTTAAGTCATGGTAACAAATAAAGGGGTTATGAAAATACATAAAGTGTATGTATACCTTATTAAACAATATATTTAATTATTTAATTGTCTCATAATCGATAATCATATACTCGTTTCATAAAGTTCGCACTTATACAAAACTAATTGTACTGAATTTTAACGGGTTTTCGAACTTTTGTTCAATGAACACATGTTAAGATGTCAATTAAGGAATGATTTGCTTTAATTTTTTAAGTATGATAATTATAAGTTTATATTTCAATTTCTCAAGATATATTGTTGCAAATCCTTTCCTTATTTCGCATTTTATCATATGCATTGTGGCCGTTGGGCACATGTAGGAAAACCCAGTTTATAATAACCTGATTTGAAACACAAATTTTTATTTACAACCGTTGTAACTTACAACGTTAGTGTAAATCTATGTAAACCAAAACTTATTGGGAGGAGGATGATGCATATTACCTCTATGTTGTATGTACTCCCTTTGTCCCGATCTTTTAATATCTATTTGTTTGTGTACAAAGACAAAGGAAGTGAGGAAAAGTAGAGAAAATATTGACAAAGTAATGAGTTATCTCACAAGTCCACTTACCCATATTAAAATCCCAATTGTCTAAACCTTATTAAAAATAGAATTTGAAAACAATTGAGTGATGGACCCCAAAACGGAGATACTCCCTCTCTCAGTTTCTCCCAATCAATTGTTATTTATTTTCTTTTTTAGATGTGTTAGTTAATTGTTAATTTGTTATCTATTTCGATTTTTGGAAAGTTTATACAAGTTGGCTGAAGTGGGGCAAGTGAATGTATAAGAGAAGTAGAGAACTCTTTAGTTCATCATTATTTTTTATCTTCTTTTTTGTTATTTGTGACCAAAAAACGAATATATAATAAATGACTACAACGGAGGGAGTATTTAACAATTGACCGAGACGAAAATATATAGTTACAACATTTGAAATACAGTTGGTTTTATTGAAAACGGGTCGGATCTCCCTCTTACAAGGAGGCAAGTGGGAGATTAAATGGATCCACACTTATCTTTTTACTTGACTTTTTTTAGAAGAGATCCGACCCGTATTTATCGAAGAGCCTGTCTACGAGAATTTGTGTTTGAAATATCTCAAATTAGAAGGTCTTACTTCAAACGGGTGACCCGTCTTATTACTTTAAACGGGTCAAACTCCCACTTTTGTGAAGGAGATTGACCCGTCTGAAACTTTCAGACTGACTCGTTCCAATCGTTGATCTCAAGTTAGTGTTAGAGTAATTCTTTTAACAGTTAAGACTTAAGAGTATACGACAAGTTGAGAACTGGTTAGCCATAAATTATTGACGTGCCCAAGGAAGTGAGGGAAGAGTTTAATTAATGAGCTAATCTCTTTTTTCCCGCTCTCTTAAACCCCAATATCTCATACACATTACTTTAAACTTAGATGTGTTAATGTTGCTCATCCTCTACAATAGAAAAAGACATTGAATGGCTTGCTTTGCTTGCTCCAATCCTTTTAGTTTTACCTTTTACACACTCCTAAGTTGCCTCTCATTCCTAATGAGTATTTTCAAATTCTTTCCCAATAATCTTTCCATTTAAAACAATATTCCAAATTTATAGGAGTATAATATATTACCCATCCGTTTCCAAATATTTGTCATTTTTAAAAAATGCACACGTATTATTAAATTTATATCTATCTATCTATCTATTATTAATATAATTTAGAAACCAAATACTCCCTCCTAGTTTGATTGTTGTTCCCTATTTCCTTATTAAGCTTAGTTTGGTGTTGTTCCCTCTTTCCTTATTCGGAAGCTTTTGTGTGGTCCAAATTCAATTGTATGTGGGGTAGTGTGTTTTATGTGGTCCAAATTCACTTTCTTAATCCTTATGCTCAAAAGAAAAGGGAACAACAATCAAACTAGGAGGGAGTAGCAGTTATTGAATGACATAAATATATAAAAATTCATATGTTATATAGTTTAGATGCAAAAAGTTGTAAATTGTTTTGCATATCAATCAATATAATAAGATAAATTGGGTTTTGGATATTATTCGAGGTAAATAAATCAAGTTTAACAAAAGATACAATATTTCATAATTTTATAAAATTTATACTTTAACTAGTGTTTAAATTATAATAATCTAATATTTAATACTATTTATTTAAAATAACTATAGCAACATTTGCATGAATAACTATTTGATCAATAAAAGTGACATAATAATCGCGGGAGTAGTGAAATAATAGTAAAAACAATCAAGACTCAAGAGTAGTGATATTAATAGTATTAAATGCGATAGCAGTGAAAGTAATAATAATGATATTGGGACTGCGGGAGTAGTAAAAGTAATGGTGTTAACAATGAATATAGAAAATTGTCAATAATAATAACATTAACATGTGATAGTGTAAAAGAGGTAAATGTGTCTCATAAATTTCATAAATTTTACATTTCATTATAACTTTAACATATGTCATATTATAAATGATAAATGTTTGAGGTAGACATCTCTTTCCGCAATTATATTTCACATAAAATAAAATTTAAATGGTAAATAGATGTGGTCCGGACGGGGCCGGACATCAAACCTAATACTCTACTACGAAGTAAAACAACTTCCTAAAATATCGAAAAAACAATAAAAATTGAAAAAGTTACATGTACAAGTTTGCATAATTTTGCATGTACCTATTAATGAAAGCAACTCCCAATAAACTAATTAATGCATGATTCACTAACTCCCAAAGTATAAGGTGTAAAACGTCATCCTCCGTATAATATACTGTAGAACTTTTGGAAAAAAAAAACGATAAACTGACTTATATTTGAAAACGAAGAGAGTACTATGCAAATTATTTTTAGAATAAAAATAAGATTATTTCTTATAAGCTTTTACTCCCTCCTAGTCAGTGGCGGAGCCAGGATTTGAAATTAGGGGGCGCAAATTTTTAGGGGGGCGAACGACTAATTTTATAAGGTAAATTTAATTTTTTTTTGAAAATTTTAACTAAAACTTAAAAATTTTCTTCCATCAGGGGGGCGACCGCCCCTGCTAGCCCCCCTAGATCCATCACTGCTCCTAGTCACTCATTTATTTCTATTTCCCTTTTACACAAAAATTAAGAAAATGAATTTGGACCACACAAAACACACTACCCCACATACAAATGAATTTGGACCACACAAAACACAATACCCCACATACAAATGAATTTAGACCACACAAAACACACTACCCCACATACAAATGAATTTAGACCACACAAAACACACAACCCCACATCCAAAAAGGGAAAGAGGGAAGAAAACCCAACTTACCCAATAAGAAAAGAGGGAAGAAATTATCAACTAGGAGGGAGTATGTATTTTAATTTTAGACTGTCCATTTCAAATTACATGCTATTTTCCTGATTTAGAGATAAGCCTTAAACTTTTGATTTCAAAACCTCTTTAACAAAATCAGTAGGTCTTGCTTGCGACGGATCGGATTTTGCGACGGGTATTTTGTGAGAGGAAATGGGTAGAGGGGACAAGGTGGGCACCCCCATGGCCCCATGTGCTTCTCCAATCACCCTTGATGGATATTTTGTGAAAGAATATGGTATCCGTCTTAAGCTTGCGACGGATAGTGTCCGTCACGAATGAGAATTTGTGTAACAAAATATATAAAAAAGTTATGTTATTAGAATGATGGAACAAAAAACATTTCATTTATAGTATGCATAACTGTTAGGGTTATGCTTAAAGAGTTTATAAATTACTCTCTAAGACGTAATACAGAAAACCTAGAAAGACCCAAAACAGGCCATATGCCCGAAGCAGATTCCTATCCCAAACAGTTTAACATATACCGTTTAGGTTTTGGGGGCGCCCGCATTGACACTCAAAGTGGCAACTAAACTGATTCAAGACATAATTCCAAGTATTTCCAACAACATGAATGACACCGTAAATTGAAAATGGTAAACAAATGACCGGGAGGGAGGGAGTACAATTCTAAATAATTCATTTAACATATATTTTGAAACATATTTATTAGTTTGTTCAAGTTCTAATAGAATCTATATGCATGTGAGAATATTTTATAAACAAAGTACAATTTTATATAATCCCTCCTATTTACTTATTTCTTCCCTCTTTTCTTATGGGGTAAGTAAGGTTTTCTTCCCTATTTTCTTTTTTGGTAGTGGAGTTATGTGTTTTATGTGGTCTAAATTCATCTGTGTGTGGAATAATGTCTTTTATGTGGTTCAAATTTATTTTCTTAATTTTTGTGTAAAAATGAAAAGAGAAGAAATGAGTGAATAAGAGGGAGTAATTCTTCCAAGTAATTTTTATTAAATGTACAATAAAGCGCATAATTTTTTTTTTTGTAAATTTATAATAAGCATTATTATGCATTAATAAATTGTGTAAATGAATATAAAATAAACTTTTTAATGTCGAATCTTGTGATTTTGATTGAAAAATAAGAAATTGGGTTTAATTTCACTTTTGATCAAATTTATGAGGCCTAAATGCCTAATTACTTTTACAATTGTTCAAAATAAAAGTTAAAGGGAGTTAATAACCACTTTCACGAATATAAATTAAAAAATACTAATTTGAATTATAATTTGGCCCAACTAGAAAACATGTTGCCGAAAATAGTTGTCTTGTTCCAATGGTTGCCCTCCATTGGCTCCATATAATAAATCAAACAGTAAGCCTTGTTTATGACATGTAATATTTGTCTAATATTTAAGACGTTTTAAATAACATCAACTGGTGGTAATAAAGACCAAATTTTTTATTTTTGTAAGCAACAAATAAGGTAATTTAGTATCTATTTGACGGATGTTGAAATCCTAGAAAAGTGATACACTTGTGGTGCCGATAATACGAGTATTATTTACCACAAATTCTCATTTGTGACGGACACTATCCGTCGCAAGCTTAAGACGGATACCATATTCTCTCACAAAATACCCATTAAGGGTGAGTGGAGAAGCACATGGGGGGTGCCCACCTTGTCCCCTCTACCCATTTCCTCTCACAAAATACCCGTCGCAAGATCCGATCCGTCGCAAGCAAGACCTACTGATTATTTAGAACACCATCCCACTTTTAAAGTACACTCTTGCTTTCAGCCCCTTTTTTCTTGTTACTAGTTTAAACATTACACAATTACTCGTATACAACAACTACTCTAATACAATAACATTATTAAGTTTTGAGCCTTGTGCTTACAACCCTACTACTCCCTCCATAACCAAGCAAGCACCTCTCTCTCCCTCATCCAATATCCATCAAGAATCCAATACAATACAACTAGTAACACCAAACTTGTTTACATTTTTCATTTATACTTCCACACATTGTTTGTTATTTTCTTTTGTCACCACCACTACGTTCCGGCTGCCGGAACTCGGTACCGCCATCTTTGGTAAGAACTTGTCATTTGCTCCTCACATCTTTATTCAACAACATTTTCTCTTAGACTTAACATACCAAAACAACATTAGTTTCATTTACTTTATTTCATGTATTTTCTTAGTTTTATTTTTTCAACATGCACTTGTTTCAACAACCAATTTGTGTGAAGTTTAAGCATTGTTCATTAAACAGAAAAAAAATATGCCTTTGACCACCATTATCATTTATCACCCTACAAAAAAACTTAAAAACCCATAAATTTCTTCACTTCATTAAACAAACTCCATAAATCTTTTTTTTTTAACCTACACAAAATATGGGAAAAACCCATGTAATAACATTATATGTGATAAACTTAATTTTAATGATTTTAGTAGTATCAGTTTCATGTCTTTCAGAAGATGGGCAAGCATTATTATCACTACTTTCATCAAAAAATAATGCATTAAAATCATGGGATTCATCATCTTCAACTCCATGTTCATGGAAAGGTATAACATGTTCACCACAACAAAGAGTTATTTCACTTTCACTTCCAAACATTTTTCTAAACATTTCTTCATTTCCTAACCAACTTTCATCTTTAACTTCTTTACAACTTCTTAACCTCTCCTCCACCAATATATCGGGTTCGATACCGTCTTCATTAGGCCGCTTGTATCGTCTCCGTCTCCTCGACCTCTCGGAGAATAATCTTTCGGGTTTTATACCCTCGGAACTTGGACAACTTTCTTCATTACAGTTTCTTTATTTAAATGGAAATAAACTCAATGGTATAATACCACCTCAGTTGGGTAACATGACTTCTTTGCAAGTTTTATGCTTGCAAGATAACTTGTTAAATGGGTCTATTCCCTTAGAATTAGGGTCATTAATGTCTCTACAACAGTTTAGATTAGGTGGTAACCCTTATTTAACAGGACAAATCCCTACTCAGTTGGGTTTACTTACTAATCTTACTACATTTGGAGTTGCTGCAACTGGTTTATCCGGTTTTATTCCCTCAACATTTGGGAATTTGGTTAACTTGCAGACATTTGCAGTATATGAAACTGATATTTCCGGGTCGATTCCAGCTGAGCTCGGTTCCTGTACCGAGCTTACCAATATATATTTGCATATGAATAAGTTGACGGGTTCGATTCCTGCCCAATTAGGCAAGCTGCAGAAGCTTACCAGTTTGCTGTTATGGGGAAATTTCCTGTCAGGTTCAATTCCCTCAGAGATTTCTAACTGTTCTTCGCTCGTCGTGCTTGATTTATCAGCTAATAGTCTATCAGGGAAAATTCCCGGTGATTTGGGGAAGTTAGTTCAGTTACAGCAACTTCATTTATCTGATAATTTACTGTCAGGGTTAATTCCATGGGAGTTGAGTAACTGTACTAGTCTTATCACCCTGCAGCTTGATAAGAACCAACTGTCAGGTTCAATTCCATGGCAAATTGGTAATTTGAAGTCATTACAAAGCTTAATCTTGTGGGGGAATTCGGTTTCCGGGACAATCCCTCCTGCTGTTGGGAAGTGCAGCGAGCTATCGACACTTGATTTGTCGAGAAACAAGCTCACCGGGACAATCCCAGAAGAGATTTTTGGTTTGACAAAGCTTAGCAAGCTTTTGTTGCTAGGAAATTCTTTCTCTGGTGGGCTTTCTCCAAAAGTCGCTAATTGTCAGTCCTTGGTGAGATTAAGGCTGGGGGAAAACCAATTATCCGGGCACATTCCGAGGGAAATAGGGCAGCTGCAAAACCTCGTGTTCCTCGATTTGTATATGAATCATTTTTCTGGTAGCCTTCCTCATGAAATTGGTAATATAACTGTCTTAGAGCTACTAGATGTGCACAATAATCATCTTACAGGCGAGATCCCGTCTCAGTTGGGAAAACTTGTGAATCTTGAGCAACTTGATCTTAGCCAAAATAGCTTCTCAGGACAAATTCCTCAGAGTTTCGGAAATTTCAGCTACCTGAATAAACTCATTCTAAACAACAATATGTTATCCGGGCCTATTCCGAAATGTATCAGAAACCTGCAGAAACTTACACTTCTTGATTTAAGCTCCAATATCCTTTCGGGTGTGATTCCACCTGAAATTGGCTTATTGACAAGTTTAACCATTAGTTTGGATTTGAGCAATAATGGTTTAACAGGTCAAATCCCAGAATCCATGTCGAGTTTGACTCAACTTCAGTCACTTGACCTTTCTCACAACATGCTTTCAGGAAAGATTGTTGTCCTTGGTCTTATGACAAGCCTCACCTCTTTAAATGTCTCCTACAATAACTTCTCGGGGCCGATTCCTGTCACGCCTTTTTTTAAGATCTTAACTTCCAACTCGTTCCTTAAGACAAACTTATGCCCGTCTGACGACGGGTTGACCTGCTCATCGAGTTCATCCAAGAGAAACGGGTTAAAGTCCGCTAAAACAGTTACTTATGTAATTGTAATATTGGCAGCTGTTACTATGGTACTTGTACTTATATGGATAGTTCTTTCACGAAATCGAAGGTATATAGGAGACAAACCTGGTGGAATTTCAAAGGGCACTGATGATTTCTCCTATCCGTGGACTTTCATTCCTTTCCAAAAAGCGGGGTTTACTATCGACAACATATTAGATTGCTTGAAAGACGAGAATATCATTGGAAAAGGATGTTCTGGGGTTGTCTATAAGGCTGACATGCCTAATGGAGAGTTGATTGCCGTAAAAAAGCTTTGGAAAACAAAGAAGGAAGACGAGATAGTGGACTCTTTTTCTGCAGAAATCCAAATTCTAGGCCACATTCGACATAGGAATATCGTCAAGCTGTTAGGCTACTGTTCTAACAGGAGTACAAAGCTTCTCCTTTACAATTTCATACCAAATGGAAACTTGCAGCAATTGTTGGAAAATAACAGGAATTTGGATTGGGAAATTAGGTATAAGATCGCGGTTGGATCAGCTCAAGGACTTTCGTACCTTCACCATGATTGTGTGCCTCCGATTATCCACAGAGATGTCAAGTGCAATAATATACTTCTCGATTCCAAATATGAAGCTTATCTTGCAGATTTTGGATTGGCAAAGCTTATGCATTCTCCAAATTATCATCATGCTATCTCCAGAGTTGCGGGGTCCTATGGCTATATAGCTCCCGGTAATTTTCCATTTTTGCCTTTGAAAATTGTTTTTAGCTTTTGTATATAACGAGATACAGCAAAATGGCTTACTAAACTCTCTGCCTTTATACTTCAGAGTACGGTTACACGATGAACATAACAGAAAAGAGTGACGTGTACAGTTACGGAGTAGTCCTGCTAGAAATCTTAAGCGGGCGAAATGCAATAGAGAATAAAATGGGAGATGGGCTTCACATTGTAGAATGGGTGAAAAGGAAGATGGGAAGCTTGGAGCCGGCGATCTCAGTGTTGGATGCAAAACTTCAAGGTCTTCCTGATCAAGTGGTCCAAGAAATGCTTCAAACGTTAGGCATCGCGATGTTCTGTGTAAACTCGGCACCATCAGAGAGGCCAAACATGAAAGAGGTTGTGGCATTACTCATGGAAGTGAAGAGCCCACCTGAAGAATGGGGGAAAACTTCTCAACCTCAAATAAAACAGCCTTGTAGTCAAAGCTGATTGTTATTGTCCCATTTTTCGGATTTTCTTGGATTAGGGCGATCAATTCCGTCATTTCTCATTTATCAGAGATTTCCAAAGTTCAAAAATAGCTAGGAATTTAGTCTGTTAGTGTGTAGGAAGTAGATCAGCAACAGGTAGTCCTGTTGCTTAGTTCAGACTTGTGTGGGGGTGTCAGTTTGATCATTTGTACAGCATTTCAGGAACATTGATCTTTCAAATCCTTTCTTTGTTATATGCAAATATTCTCATATCTAGTTACTTATGCATCAGCAAAGCTGTGAAGTATCACCTCTGTTACTTATGCACGTCAGGCATGACATGTCGACAGTTAAATCGACAAGGCATACCCCATCATATACAAGGGTTCAACGTCCAATTATGAAACCCTTGAATTGAAATTTGGCTACTACACCAAAACTAGGCGCAAAGAACCAACCAGACTGGCCTAGCTAAAACTGTCGATATGGTATAAGTGTATAACACTAGCTACTTTTTCCGGTCCCGACACACACCAACTTAATTGCTCAATGCTCTGATTTGTGACCTTAAACCATAATAATATATCGCTAAAACATGTTTTCTAAATACTCCGTATCTAAATAATAGTTCAAAGTTGTTTAAAAATAGATTGATGTGGTTACAAAAAAGAGATGCAAGTTGATATAGTGAAGAAGAAAGACAAAAAGGAAAGTGCAAAATTACAAAGGGGTTGAAGGGTAGAATGTTGGGACATTGGAGACAATTAAGAACAAAGCACGCCATAGACTTGATTGCTCACATGGGCTTTAAATGGTCCCCTAAAGTGTCATTATAATGCTTCATTTGGGTCCATATCCCTTTGACTGCCTTTTCCAATGCACTAGATCACCAGATCTAACCTAACTTAATCTAACATCACCTCCATATGTAGGACACTAGTATAAAGATTACATGATGTACTCGTATAACTCTATGCTTAGGTGCCACGTCAAGTGTTTAATTCCCATGGACCCTAGTAATCTAGTATCCAGTGGCGGATTTAGAGGAGTTAGCAGTGCCGCTTGCTCTGTTGAAAATTTAAAAAATGCGAAATTTCTATTTTAAATTTTTGAATTTTTTTAAAGTTGACTTTATGCCATAACTTTTTCACCCTCACTATTTATAAACTCGGACTCCGTTGCTAGTATTAATACCACCTAGCAAATAATTCATTCAATGAAAGATATAACCGGTAGGGGTGAGCATCGGTCCAAGACTGGACCGGACTGGACCAAAGACCGAAAACATAAAATTTGTGGACCGAAGAACGGACCTAAAAATTCCGGTCTTGAACCGGACCGACCCCGAAATATTCGGTCCGGTCCGGTCTTAGACCTACATGGACCGAGAAATGTACTCCGTAATCCCCTACTACTAAAAGATTAAGTCAAGTTCTAATTTTCCCGCCTAAAACATTAAACCTATAATCAGGATGTGCTTATATTATATTGTACTCTATAGCATGGTAGGTAGAAATAGCTCAATCTTTTAGATTTAAATATCTATAAAAAGTTAATAGTTCATAATTTACACAGTTTACCTAAAGTTTTTTATGTTGATATTTTTTTTTATTTGAATTTTATGATAAAAAGTTCATTCATTTTTTTTATGAAGAGTTGCAACAGAAAAATACGACTAATTAACAGTAAAAACAATTATACACTAATATCATATGTTTCGTGGAAAAAAAACATATTTTTTCTTTAAAGTACTCATTTTCATGATTTTTTATGACTTTAATATTGTTTCTCAAATATGAGTTATCAATTTAAAATATGTTTTTCTATAAATAATAATAACCTATATATACCGTGCATTCATTGCACGGGGTCTATACTAGTTTGTTAATAAGAAGTATATATACCCTTATTAAATTTAATTTTACAAAATTAAACATAATAAATAATCAAACTATAATTTGATTAAAATACTTGTTAATATTGCATTTGTATTGTCTATTAAAGGTAAATTACCCAACAACTTCATAAAATTATAAATATTATCCTTAAAACGCATTAAATTCGGTATATTCGGTCCGGACTTAAAACAACCGGTCTTGGTCCGGACTGGACCGAAGACCAAAATCTACAAAAATGTGAACCGAGGACCGGACCAAAAGAATTCGGTCCGGTTTCGGTTCAGACCAAATAGTCCGGTCTGGTTCATTTTTCCGATCCGGACCTAAAGTTGCTCAGCCATAGCCCATAGATATGAGATTACATTCTTCATTAAATGAACTATTAACGTATATATACACCTACATATCTTCTATGATTACAATAATATCACACTTAAAATATCTACGATACATAGAATATCTACGATATTAACAAGAATATTACATATTCTATTAATGGGAATATATATTTCTTAATTCTTAATATTCTCTTCTTTTACTCCATAGTAGTTGATCGGTCTTCCTTGAACTGAACCGGTAAGTTTCTCCTTACATATCATTGTAAGCGTGAAACGAACTTAAAAGTATATTCAAGCTCTAATTAAAGTTCATTATTACTAACCGTTTACGAGCTGTATTATTTAAATCCATTTCATGATTACAAGATATATAAAAATTTACATAAACCCATTTGGTGACGCAAGCATCCACTTTAGAAAGAAGGAATAGTACAAATTAAACCCGAATTAAATCGTGACAATTTTGATCACAAACACTCTATTTTACAAATGCAAACAAGGGGTAATGCGAATTGAACTCGTGACATTTTAATCACAAATGTTCTGATATCATATCATAGAACCAACTCAATCAAAAGGTTTAAACCGATGGTTGAAGGTTATGCTCTAACATAGTCCGAGCTCGCATAGATAGTCAACCCTTGATTGTAAAAATGTTAAATTAGAATTTTCATAGCCTTTTTTATAACATTTGAAAATGGCCAGTTACACAATAAGTGTATTTACAACAAATAGGAAGAAACATACGAGGGGTTAATATTGTGTGTGTTTTTCAAAGGTAGCTAACAGACAAGAGCAAAGCATAGACATCCCGTCTTCAACCGACGACAAGATGTGCCCTTTGTTCTAATTCCGTTATTTTTTAAACTTGGAGTTTTCCTTGTGTTACCAACTTACCATATGATCAATTGGTCCCTACTTTTCATATTTTCCATTATCTTTTGCCAGTAGGTCTTGCTTAAGACGGGTCGGATCTTACAACGGGTATTTTGTGAGAGGAAATAGGTAGAGGGGACAAGGTGGGCTCCCCCCATGTGCTCTCCACTCACCATTGATGGGTATTTTGTGAGAGAATATGGTATCCGTCTTAAGGTTAAGACGGATACCTCCGTCTGAAATAAGAATTTGTGATATTTTGCCCCCTTGATGAGACTTTGAACATGTAGTATAAGACATGAAAAGTAAGTGCGTGTTATCTTGCCAAAATAAGCATAAGATCAAGTATGGTATGTAGTTCGATACAGCACTTTCATAGAGTATGATCGTATGGTCGAAATTTGAACACAATAATTGTTTTTTCCCTGAAAGAATGAGTAAGGAGTGGGCTAGCAGCCTAGCAGGGTTGCTCGTCCCAGCTCGAAAAATGCGAAAGTTTCGATTTTAATGATTTTTAAAAGATCGTTTTACCTTTTGATATACCTTGTTTACCCTTACTGAAATTTTCAACTCCTAATTGTAAATCATGACCCCGTCAGTGATTGTATACTGTTTTTTTTTCTCCATGTATCACCGGATATGTAATTACACATGTTATATTCTACGGTAAAAATTAACCATCACTGTTTTGATTGATAAGAGCAAAACCTATACTAAATTATCTAAAGTATGTCTTTCTACAAGGAGATATGATCCTTTTCATTTCTTTTCTCTCTAACAAGCATGTAATAATGTATTGTCCTATATACCTATCTTCATGAATAGTAAGTCGAGGACATGCATTGAACTTTGTTAACATTATTGTTGTTATCATGTATTCATGTGTTATTATACATAGACATTAGACCATGTTTATCAGTCGTTACTGCAGCGCTACACAGACCTAGTTCCATCATACAAATATTAATATATATTTCTTAACCCACTTACTAGACCTAGTTCCTGATTTGTTATTTTATCAAGCCCTACTTAGACCTAGTTCCTGTAACATTATATATATATTCTTTAAATATTTATATCTTTACATCATAATTATATTTTGGTAATAGTTATAAATGTATTTACGGCTAATATAAATCAAGTTTTCCAAGATAAAAAAATACGAAAAAGAAATACGATTTTATTAAATAAGACATACTATTGATAGTAATCTAAAAAAACCAAATACCTAGAAAAGAAGTACAACATGATACTATAATATTAAAAACGTGATTAACTTAAAAGAATATAAACACCATTAAATAGTAATACAAATTTGATTTCATGCCCGTGCGATGCACGGGTTTTTGAATTGTAATTCCTTCTATTTTTTGTATTTTCTTTTGTTTTATTAATTTGTATTATCCTTGTGTTTACTTTGGATTATAAGTGTAACCTTATTTATTCTAGATGATACATGGCAATTCTTATCTTGTTTTTTTATTGTTAATCTGCTTTTCTGAGGGCCGTTGTATATTTATAATTTATACAATAGAGCTATGATATATTTTACGTAACGTCTTTGAATAAATTATCCATTGAGAAGTATCTTTTCTATTCTAATCCATTTCATGACCATATTTTCTCGTTTCTCACTCCTGTGATAAACCTCACTTAGGCCTGGCCTGACTAATATATCAGGTTGCGTCCGGGTCGTGTTCGGGTTCGTGCCACATGTTAAACGGGGCGTGAACCTTCAACCCAAAAACGACCCAATCGGGTCGTGTGCGGGTCGACCTACTTACATAAATGAGTCATTAAACCTCAACCCCAAACTGTTAATTTTGTGGTGGGTTTTAGGTCGGGTAATATTTTAAGCTAAAGACGAATAGTCTCTCACACAATATGTAAATGAGAGACTACAGTTGGCGTCTACTTGTTATTCCCACTTGCTTATTGTGAAAAAGGTAATATCATGGAAACTACTTTGTAAATTCTAGAGAAACGACCCTAAATCATTCCAAATATCAACCCCCAAATAACTACATATCCAAGTAAAACAAGTCTAATTTGCAAGTAGACTAAATCAAATCTCATAAGAAAGACGCTAATGACTCTCTCATGCTTCTAATTGCCTACTCTAACAACCCACCCTATATATCCCCAATTGCCCAAACCCTATACCCCAAAATCTGATCTCAATCATCATTTCTAATTAAGCTGAAAACAATGAGAGATGAGAAGTAGCCGGACCCGAACTTGGACCTGAACCTGAACCTGAACTCAAGCCCAAATCCGAACCAATTGACCCGTTTACCAGGTCTACTTGTGTTGGGTCTATTTCGATTGCGTTTATCAAGGTGGGTTCAAGTTTGCAAGCTCTACGGCTTCACGTACTCTATGAAATAGATCTATTGTAATGGCACCATTCATAAGTTAGGACTTAGGAGTTGATCTTTCACTTAGCCCAACTCGATGGGCCTTGTTTTGAACTGTCATAAGTATTTGGGCCAGTTAAGTAATTGGATGAAGGCTAAAAACTAAATACAGGGTTGAGAAAAATCGATTAACTGAACTAATTTTTAAATTCGATTTAGTTAATCAGTTTCCTAAAACAGTCTCGAAGAGAGAACTAATTTTGAACTGGTTAGCCACTTTTTTTATCTTTTTTCTTTTTTTACAATTATGAAATTGAACCGAAATCCGGTTAATTATAAAGATTATATACCCGGTTTCGAATTATCCTCTATTTTGCTCATGTTCTATAGGCTCAAAAATAAGTATGATTAAAGTTGAATATAAAAATATATAGATATTATTAAATTATTAAAATATTAATGTTTATATATAGAAATTGTGATCATTAAAAATATAACTTAGGTACTTTAAGCAACTAACATGATTTACAAATCCGTTTTTTTATACTTTCACATCATTAATAATAAGATATTTATCAAAATAATTTTTTTATAATTATTCAATATAAAGATGCATAATAAAAAAATTAAAAAGATTAAATATTAATATTAAATATAGAATTTTAGAAAGATTTATGATTTCAAAATAGGGAAAACCGCATCATGAATTAATTATCTGTATTCTAACCCTCACTCGACCCATAACTAGAGGCGGCAATCGGGTCACTCAAGTCGGTTACGGGTCGAGTCATATCGAGTTTGAGTTGTGTCGGGTCACATACGGGTTCAGGCCGGTTACAGTACATGTCAGGTCATCTTCGGGTCGAGTCATCAGCGGGTGACAAGTTGACTCGGGTCATTAGCGCGTTAGTATTGATTTCAGGTTATCAGTGTATATTTAATCTTATGTATTTAGTTTTTTCATGAGTAATTTTATCTTTAAACGATGTGTAAGTGTATTAATTGTAAGTTTTAAGTAAAAACTATTAATATAAATATCATTTTGATCCTATCTACACCATTATTAAGCTAATTCATTATCAAGTCATCCATCGTGTTGAGTAAATATTGAGACACGGGTCAGGTCGGGACGGGTTCAGGTTGGACAAAATAAGACTCATATCGATTATTGAATTAACCTCCAATCGAAACGAGTTGGTTTCAATTCACCCAATTTTCTTATTCTATCAAGTCGGGTCAGCTTTTGCTAGCTAGCTAGCTCACCCATATTACCTGACCTATATTCAACTCGACCCTTATAACACGTTCCAATTAACTTGACCCGTTTAGCAGATCTCTACTCAAATCACATTTGAATTCATAATGTTACCAAACCAAACAATCTAAAAAGAAAAAGTGGCGTCATAATTTTGGACCTAAATTAGGACCAACCCAAAATCTTAATTGGGTAATAGCATTACCATTACCACAATGGTGAAAGCCTAGGGAACCAAATCTAGGGTTCCTTATAGCGGTTTAACCCAATATATATATAAACACTCTTCCCCACAAATCTGAACCCTTCATAAACCTACCTATCTTTCTGCCGTCTCCAGAAAACATCAATGGGAGTTTACACCTTCGTCTGCAAGAAATCAGGAAAATCATGGAGTGCAAAGCAACATGAAGGCGACTTAGAATGTTCAGCTGACTCGGAGTACAATCTCACCACTCAACTCGTTCAAACTGCCCTTAAATCGGGTGACTCGGGCGCTGTTCAGTCTTCTTTCTCTTATATTACTCCTTCCTCCGCCGTCGCTCAGGTATTATTTGGATCTACGTTTTGTTTAATAAAATTATGGGTTTTTTTTTTGTTGGAAAGAATTTGTGATTTGGTAGTTGGGTATTGTTTAGTTATATATATATATATATATATATATATATATATATATATATGGGTTTATATGTAAATAATGTGGCTGTCTTTGTTGAGGTGTGAATTGTGTGATATAATACAGGTATGTGATTTTTGTAGATCGAAAGATATTCTGTACAACATCAGTTTGTCATGTTATTAGGTTTTATGGGATTTTGGATTCGACAAATTCTCTTTTAAGACGGGTTAAATATTTTTAAAAAGTAGAATGCAAGTGGCATGATATTTGACCTGTTTTATTGTTATCGTGTTAAGGGAGATTATATTTGTTTGTTTCATACAGCTAGTCTTCCGTCTTAAGTTCCGTCTTAAGCGGGTATGCCCATTCTTAAATGAGAATTTGCCTGTTTTATATTGGGTACTGGATTTATAATTCTTGTAAGTTATGAAGTAGGTCTCGTAAGTAAGTAGTTACTCTATTGCCAGTTAAGTATTTAACTTTCTACTTTGTTGAGTCTTATTGAGATCATTCAGCACCTTCTGTGCTTGATAGCAGCATTTGGATTTAGTTTATTTACCCTTTAAAAGGGTAATTCCAGTTCGTAATAGTTGGTAACCCTTGTTACCTTGTACACTCACAAATATACGAGTCTTTGCGACACCAATCTATCAACCCATCAACCCTATATTTAAACGACAAATAATACATATACTGATTTGTAGTGGTCTCGCACAAAAGTTCTATTCCTTGTAAGGTGTAGAGTATAGGTTTTGTATCTGAACAAAGTTGCTTTCAGAATGAAGTTGGTTGCATATTTATACTCCGTATTATTCATTTGTGACAGGTGATCATTGGTGGTGCTGTTGCTGCTTCATTTGTTGGCGGTGGTGGTGGAGGTGCTGCAGTTGCTTCTTCAGGTGGAGGAGCTGCTGCCGAAGCTCCCAAGGAAGAGAAGAAAGCAGACAAGGAAGAGAGTGAGGATGAAGATATGGGTTTCTCCCTCTTTGATTAGAGACTTTGCATGTGATCCAAGGGTTTTTTCGGCTTGTGCATCTCTCAAATGTTTGTTTTTGTTTAGATTTGCAGAAATATTATCAACTCATCCGTTTTGATAGAAATGGATAATGGATTTTACTCATCAAAGCCTATGCTTTCGTAGTGTACTGTTTAATCCCATTATGTATTGGAGGAAGTTTCATTTTTTGTTTTGGAGTTCTATTGCGCTTGAATTTTAGATCCACCTGAGTCGTAGGTATATTGTTTTGTGTAGAACCGCGAGTTTACTTTTTCCTTATCTCATGAGCACTTATTTCAACTGGCAAGAGCTTAACTAGAGTTTTCTTGTTCGAAGTTGTTGCCTCTCAACTAGAGGTTTCTTGTTCGAGCTCTGGGAATGCAGTAGGGAGACCTTTACCGTCCTAAAGGTGCTTCCCAGCTCTAATTTGGGATTAAACCGAATGATCTACCCAATTTTTTTCTTTGACTCGTTTTGATGAAGGCGTTGCCTAACTAAGTACTACATTTTGCTGTAACGGTACTTGGTAGCTTGCAAGCTCGAGTGTGGACATGAGAGGACCTATTTGTGGAAAGCGTGGTTAAAATTCTCACACTTTATAGACCTCTTTTAGTGACTTCTTAAGTTCTTAGGACGCAAAAAAAAGAAGAATTACTCTCTTGTTAGGAGTCTTAGGACGCACTACATGCACTTTAGTTTCAGACGGCATTAATTCCCATGAAATTTTTGCCATAGATAGCAAGTGTAGTACATTACATCATTTACATTTGCACGTTTGTCTGCAACATTTTGAGACTTCTGCAAAAGATCATAACAAAGTTACTTTTTAATAAAAATATGAAAATATGCTGTCCCACTTGGTTCTCTACTAAAATTCCAAAGAAACTTAGGGGCTGTTTAGTTGGGATATTCATAGAAGGATAAAAGAATTAAAGATATTGATTCCCTTTGTAGGTGTTTATTTAATCATTTTAATCATTTCTTTTAACCCTCCTTTTCCCTCACATCCCTCAACCTTGTTACCCATCAGGCCATGGAAATGAGATTTGTTTCCCCCTCACTCACCACCATTACCACTATCACTAACCCACCCATCATCATCTGTCATCACCACCACAATTATATCTCCGGTGGTCACCGCCAATGCGCTGCCCCTGCCACCCGACGGCCGCCAGTCCACAATTGTATCTCCGTTCACCACCACCAAAAACATCTCCTCTCGTCGGCCCCTCCACCAGATCTGGTTGTTTCGTGGGTGGGAGAGTGGTTTCGTGGGTGGGGAAGGGGTTTTCGGGTGTTGGAGAGTGTTTTTTATGGGTTTTGAGGGGTGTTTCTAGTGGTGGTGAACAGAGATGGGCGAGGGAGGACGGTGGATGTGGTGGGGCACGAAGGTCATGCTGACAACAAGGATTGTAGACTTGCAGTACTGGTGCTAGCCTTATTTTGTGGTGGTGGGACGTGGTGTTGCTTGGTTGTGATTGAAATGATAGGTTGTGAATAAATATTTGTCATTTCCTTTTTTTTTTAATTCAACCAAACAATGAGTTAAATTATGGGTAATTCCATACATTTCCCCTTTATTCCCTTTGTTATTTTTATTCCGTTTTCCTTTGTTCCAAATGCCCCCTTAATATACAGAAGAGATTTTGGACGTATGACATGTTTAAATAGAGCGATTCAGAGGGGAAAAAAATGAAGGGAGGGTAAGGGTTTTATAATCTCGTATTAGCAAATAAAGGGGGAGTAAAATGGGGGCATTTTTCCTCCAAGCCTAATCAAATCCTCTCCCCAATAGAAAAGATTTGAAGAAAAATTGTATCTAGGTACCTACCCCTATATTCTCCATCCCTTCAATCACTTCCCCTTCCCCTCTCCCTATTTCCATATCCAAACAAGACCTTAAACTTTAAAGGATAATTTGATTGTATTCATGATCTCGCTACTGCTTTTAACGCTTTCAACCAACCTAGTGACAATTGAAGAATGCGACCATCTGATCACCTATTTTATGCTTTCAAGATTCAACCGTGATAAGTTAAACTATATCATGTAAAATGACTAATCTAACCACTTCAAATTAAACACAAATACAACGTGTCGTATTCTAATTGGTTGTGTATGGATATTGCATACAATTTTGTAAGTGTATCATGTTCCGTGACAATTGAATTATGCAATAATCTAATCGCCATTATCCAACATATCTTGTGGATAAACTTTTGTTTTCTAAAAGAGAATTGATACCCACCTCTTTTTTTATATTCTCTCATAATCGATTAAAATCAATATATCTATCTATATTATTAAAGGAAGGTTTTTTCGAGCCATTATAGAGACTCCAACTTTTCCGAACTACAAAAGCATTAAAACTTTTATCTTTTTGTATTTTTTAACTGTATTCGGATGAGATTTGTGTTTTTTTAATAAGAATTCGTCTTTCAATATAAGTCTACATTAGAGAGGAAACACATGCATACGTATTTGACTAAACGTCTAAACACATACATATTTAGACCTCTATAATTAAAAGTATTTACCATTGTTTTGCTATCCACCATTTATCGCTTAGCTCTATTGATAATTGATTGTTAGTTTGGTTCAATCTTTCACTATTTTGATAGTATATGTTTTCATGATTTCAGGAAACTAAACAAATGGAATTGGATTTCCTTATAGTGGATTAACAGTAAGCTTTTTTTTATGTATCTTTCCTCATAGATTTTTAATGCATGTATTCAATCTCATGGATCAAAGTTCATTTTTCATATATATAGCTTCAGATATTATATTTTTTTTTAAGAGTTTACAACAAGTAAGCGGCTCAATTGTAATATTTGTAAGGTATTTAAAATATATTTGTACAACTTGTTTAGCGTCCATGCAAAGTTCTGTAATTAAATTTATGAGTTGGGATTGATCATGCAAAGTTCTCTAATTAGATTTATGAGTTGGGATTGATCATGCAAAGTTCTCTAATTAAACTTATGAGTTGGGATTGATACACTAATATAAATTCAGTATTCCGGTGAAACTTAATTTAAGTAATTGAGTTTGCTAATACTTTCGTTTTTGTGTACCGTTCACTTTATTGTTATTGGCCTTTGTGCGGCATTTGTCGATTTTGACTCATATTTATATACGTTGTATTTTCAAGTGCTGCAATGTGCATCATTGACGGATCAAAGTTATAAGATATATCCAAGTTAACCTTTGTATAAATATAGAGAAGCCGAGAAGATTGGTTTCTATTCCGTATAACTTAATTTAAGGAAGTCATTATGATAAATTGATAAATGCATATACGGTGAAGTTATAAATTTATCAATTTTTTTCATAAAATTTGGCGGAAAGTATAGGATAATATAATCAAAATAAAAGAAGGATAACCTACGTATATCATAGACCAATGACATTAGATTAGAAATTTGAAATGTTGGATAAAAATTTGAATGTTATATGCTCGATGTCTAAAATAAGTATTTTAAAGTTGAAATTTCTACAATTGATCTCATATCATAATTTGATAGTGATGTAGACTTATAAGAAAAAAAACGCCTTAATCTTATTGTTGTTTAATTTAGTGCTACTGACATTAACAAATCATTGATGAGCAATTATTATAGTCAAATCTACAAATTTTGTTTTAGAGAGCTCTTAATTTTTTGTATTAATTATGAAAATAATATAATTACATTCGTGGTAAAAAAAAATGCTATCATTACAGTATAGAATTTCATATTTTGTGTAATTCTTAGTATGTTATATATATCACATTGAAAAATAATGTATGTGTGTTGAATAATATACTAATATCTATAAATAGTAGAATTGCCCCATGCCGAGCAATTAGCATAAGGTGAGGTGATCAACCCAAAATCTTTTGAGTTGCTTAAAATATTGTCTTAGAGAGCTTGATTCTTAGGTATTTTGGATCATTTTTCGAGTCATAATATAGATCAAATATAACTTAAGTCCCGACAAGATTGGTAACATATGTTTAAAATATAAGTTGAATCAATATATCAATATTATTTTTTTAAAAAATTATGGAGTATATTTTATTATAATCTTAAAACTTCAAAAGTTTATTTTTATAAGTTAAATGTTATAGGAAAATTACGAAAAATGACATTAACGTAGACCCGTGCATTGCACGGGCACGTAATCTAGTATATATATAAAAGAGGCTTTTTTCGAGCAATTCTATTGGTCAACATTATCTTTTTTAATTTTTGAAAAGTATATTTTAAGATCTTCCAAGATTACGAAAAAGATACTATGTAATATTTTAATATCACAACTATTATTTACGAAATAAAAAATTGATTATCAATCTGACAAAAAAAATATAATGCAAAACATTTTGAAACTTATATATTTGTATTCTTGACGAAAAATGCTTTCATTAGAGTATAAATTTTATATTTTTTACTACCATATCATTTATAAGATCATATAACAATAACCTAAGTATATGAAAATTAAATAAATGACTTTTTAAATATTTTTTATTATTCTAATATTAGTATAATGGTTTAGTAGTATTCAAGAAATAATAGTTTATAGAAAAATATGATGTAGTACTTAGTATGTTATTTGTCCCACATTGAAAAATAACGTAGGTGTGATGATTATACTACATATAAAAAGTAGAATTGTCCCAAATCGAAAATTTACCTTAAGATATGGTGATCCTATGATTATAAATATGAGTCATAATTGGAATTTATGTATCCACCCAAAATCTTTTGAGTCTCTTAAGTATTGTCTTAGAGATCTCTTACAAGTTTGTATTATTATCTTTACAATAGTGAAATTTACATCATAAAATTGTATAATGACTATTTTACTATGTATAATAGTAAAATTGTCTCACATCATAAAATTAACATAAGGTAGGTGATCCTATAATTATATATAGGAATCATCCTTTGACCTTATATACCAAAGCAAATTCTCCTATAATTATATATAGGAATCATCCTTTGACCTTATATATCAAAGTGAAATCTTTTAAGTCTCTTAAGTATTTTCTTAGAGATCTCTTAAAAGTTTGTGTATTATTATCTTCACAATTGTTAAATTTACATCATCAAAAATTAATTTATAAAAGTATTATTAAAAAAATTGAAGTATCATAACAAAAATTCTGAAGATAATATAGTTACATTCGTGGTAAAAAAATCCTCGAAAGTATAGAAACTCATACTATTTATTTGCATATACTTGGTGTAATTTTTAGTATATTATTTGTCCCACATTGAAAAATAATGTAGGTATGATGAATATATTACTTATATAGTAGAATTATCCCACATAAAAAAATTATCATAAAGTGGGTGATCTTATGATTACAAATAGGAATCATATTTGAAAATAAAGTTTCAACCCAAAATCTTTTGAGCCTCTTACATATTATCTTAAAGAGCTCTTAAAAGTTTGTATTATAATCTAAACTATAGTTTATTTTACATCATTAAAAATTAATTTAGAAAAGTATCATAAATAATAATTTTGATGATAAATTATTTAATGTGTTATTTGAAAAATAATGTAGGTATGGTGACTGGTGAATATATACTATGTAAAAATTGTAAAATTGTCCCACATTGAAAAATTATCATAAGGTGAAGTGATCATAAATATGATCATCTTTTTTATATTGTTAATAAAAGACTTTTAAAATATAATAAGTGACCTTTAAAATATTTTTTTATTATTCTAATATAGAAAAAGATGATGTGTATTACTTAGTTTTTTATTAGTCCAACATTGAAGAATTATGTATGTATGGTGAATATATTACATATAAATAGTAAATTGTCCCACATCAAAAAATTACTATAAAGATATAGTGATGATATGATTATAAATAGTAGTCATTCTTGAACTTAGGTATAAACCCACAATTTTTTAAGTCTTAAGTACTGTGTTGAAGAGTTCTAAAAATTTGTATTATAATCGTCACAATAGTGAAATTTACATTATTAAAAATTAATTTAGAAAAGTATCATAAATAATAATTTTGATGATAAACTACTTAACGTGTTATTAGTCCCACATTGAAACATAATGTATTTGTAGTAAATATATATACTGAGTATTATATAAGTAATAATTTTGATGTTGTACTACTTAATAAGTTATTTTTCCCACATTGAAATATAATACAAGTATGGTAAATATGCTACATATAAATAGTATAATTGTCTCACATCGTAAAATTATCATAAGGTGGGGTGATTCTATAATTATAAATAGGAGTCATCATTAGAATTTAGATATCAACCCAAATCTTTTGAGTCTCTTAGATATTGTCTTAGAGAGCTCTTAAAAGTTTGTATCCACATTAGTGAAACCTACATTATCATAAATGAATTTAGAAAGGTATCATAAAAAAAATAAAGTGAAAAATCTTTATTTATCTCAATATACATTTTCTATATTATATTCAAGTGATGTTTATAATATTTATATAAAACCTTTTACATTTCATTTCACAAAAAAAATATTGTGAAAATGAGTCATCTTTCAAAGTTAGATATTCACCTAAAATCTTTTGAATCTCTTAAGTATTATTTTACAGAACTCTTAAAAGTTTGTATTATTATCTCTGCCTTAATGAAATTTACATCATCAAAATTAATTTAGGAAAATATCATAAATAAAAATTTAAGAAAGTATCATAAATAATAATTTTAATGGTATACAACTAAATATATTATTTGTCCCACATTGAAAAATAATGCAAGTGTGGTGATATACTATGTATAAATAGATGAATTCTCCCACATCGTGTAATATCATAAGCTGGAGTGATCATACGATTATACATAAGAGTCGTCCTTGGACATAGATATCAATCCAAAATCTTTTAAGTCTCTCAAATATTGTTTTAAAGAGCTCTTAAAATTTTGTATTAATTACGAAAATAATCTAATTATAAGATTTGTAGTAAAAAAAAATGTTATCATTATAGTATAAAATCTCATATTATTTGCACATACTTGATATAATTCTTAGTATGTTATATATCTCACCTTGAAAAATAATGTAAGTGTGGTGAAAATACTAATACCTATAAATAGTAGAATTGCCCCATATCGGACAATTACCATAAGGTAGGGTGATCAACCCAAAATCTTTTGATTCTTTTAAGCATTGTCTTAGATAGTGTAATTCTTAGGTACTTTGGATCATTTTTCGAGTCATACAGATCAAATATAACTTGATTCCTGTCAAGGTTGGTAAAATATGTTTAAAATAGAAGTTGAATTAATATATTAATATTATTTTCTTAAAAATTACGAAGTATATTTTATTATAGTCTTAAAATTTCAAAAGTTTATTTTTACAAGTTAATTATTATAGGAAAATTATAAAAATGACATTAACGTAGACCCGTGCATCGCACGGGCATGAAATCTAGTATATATATAAAAGAGGCTTTTTTCAGGCAACGAGAGAGTCTCCAACTATTTCAAAACACTATTTTATTTTTTATTGATAAAACTACCTTACACATAATTTTATTAGGCTAATTAAATATTAAATAAAATATATTATTATATAAATATTGAATTTTAATATTATCAACTTTTCAACATCATATTCATACATATACTTTCCAAGTTATGGTTAAACTCTTAAATTTTGATTATATTTTTTAAATTAATTATTTTCCTAATAATATTATCAACTTTTCAACTTTTTAGAAACTCTTTAAATAAAAGTTAAATTAATAACTATTATTTGTCCCACATTGGAAAATAATGTAGATGTGCTAAAAATATTACATATAAATAATAGAATTTTCCCACATTGGAAAAATAATAAAGTGGGTAATCCTATAATTATAAATAGGAGTCATCCTTAAACCTTATGTATCAACCCAAAAATTTTGAATCTCTTAAATATTGTCTTAGAGATCTCTTAAAAGTTTGTAGATGTGATGAATATACTATGTAAAAATAGTAAAATTGTCCCACATCATAAAATTAACATAAGGTGAGTGATCCTATGATTAAATATAGGAATCATTCTTGGACCTTATATAACAAACTAAAATCTTTTAAATCTCTTAAGTATTGTCTTAGAGATCTCTTAAAAGTTTGTCTATTATTATCTTCACAATTGTTAAATTTACATCATCAAAAATTAATTTTAAAAGGTATTATTAAAAAAAATTGAAGTATTGTAAAAACAAATATGAAGATAATATTAATTATATTCGTGGTGGAAAAAAACCCTGAAAAGTATAGAAACTCATATTATTTGAACATATTTGGTGTAATTTTTAGTATATTATTTGTCATACATTGAAAAATAATATAGTTGTGGTGAATATATTACTTATACATAGTAGAATTATCTCACATCAGAAAATCATCATAAGGTGGGTGATCTTATGATTACAAATAGGAATCATATTTGGAACTAAAGTTTCAACCCAAATTTTTTTGAGCCTCTTACATATTGTTTTACACAACTCTTAAAATTTGTATTATAATTTTCACTATAGTGAAATTTACATCATTAAAAATTAATTTAGAAAAGTATCATAAATACTAATTTTGATGGTAAACTATTTAATGTGTTATTTGTTCCATATTGAAAAAAAACAATGTAGGTATCGTGACTTGTGAATTTATACTACGTATAAATATCAAAATTTGTACCACATTAAAAAATTATCATAAAGTGGAGTGAACATAAATATGATCATCGCACGAGCTTTTAAACTACTTTTTTATATTGTTATGTTAATAAATGACTTTAAAAATTTAATAAATGACATTTAAAATATATTTTTATTATTCTAATATTAATATAACAGTTAAAAATAAATATTATATGAAAAAAGATGGTGTAATACTTAGTTTGTTATTAGTCTCACATCGAAGAATAATGTATATGTGGTGAATATATTACTTATAAATTGGAAATTGTCCCACATTGAAAAATTATTATAACATAGGGTGATCCTATGATTATAAATATGAGTCATACTTGAATTTAGGTATAAACCTACAATTTTTTAAGTCTCTTAATTATTGTTTTGGAGAGCTCTTAACAAAATGGAATTATAATAGTCACAATAGTTAAATTTACTTTATTAAAAATTAATTTAGAAAATTATCATAAATAATAATTTTGATGATAAACTACTTAATGTGTTATTAGTCTCACATTGAAAAATAATGTATTTTTAGAAAATATATATACTAATCATGATTATAAATAGGAGTGATTTAGTCTCTTAAGTATTGGTTTAATGAACCTTTAAAATTTTGTATTATTAAAACAATAGCAAAATTTACATAATCCAACTTAATTTAGAAAATTTAGGAAAATATCCTATATAAGTAATAATTTTGATAGTGTACTACTTAACAAGTTATTTGTCCCACATTGAAATATAATACAAGTGTGGTAAATATATTACGTATAAATAGTATATTGTCCTATATCAGAAAAATATCATAAGTTAGGTGATTCTATAATCAATATATATAATGCAAAAAAAAAGAGGTTTTTTTCGAGCAATTCTATTGGTCAACATCATCTTTTTCAATTTTTGGAAAGTATATTTTAAGATCTTCTAAGATTACGAAAAAGATACTATGTAATATTTCTAATATCACAACTATTATTTACGTAAAAAAGAATTGATTATCAATCTGACAAAAAAAAAATATAATGCAAAACATTTCGAAACTTATATATTTGGATTCTTAACGAAAAATGCTTTCATTAGAGTATAAATTTTGTATTTTTTACCACCATATCATTTATAAGATCATATAACTATAACCTAAGTATATGAAAATTAAATAAATGACTTTTAAAATATT
>JAIUZE010001946.1:0-15881 GCA_022085475.1 Heliosperma pusillum | reverse complement strand
CTACGACCGCGTCTTATAGATTTCCCTAACATGTGAGAAATAATAATTTTATGAAAAACCTTTTTAATTAAATATTTTACTTATTAACATTTCCCACTTGCTAAATATTACAAAACACGATAAAATGACGATAACTCAAAAACCGTCACAAGTCCCCAAGTGGGACCCACGGGCTGACTTTTGGGCCAACATGACACGGGCCTGGACTGGGCCCCACGGCTGGTTTGGGCCTGTTTTGGCCTTTTTAACGATTTTACTAAAAACCGTTTCTAATTATTTCCCGCATGCTTTAACATAATTAAACCCGTCAAAACAACAACATAACAATCAAACATCGACACAACCCAAAGACCAAAACCCGGACCCACCATGGACCAACCCAGACCGGGTCTGAACCGGCCTGGACCGGCTGGGTTGGTCCGGTTCACCACCACCACCAATTCCGGCCACCACCACAACAACCACCCTAAATTCCAAATTAATTCTAACATGTTTTTAATTAACCACATCCATTTTTAAACAATCAAAACAACCATCCATCATACAAAAATCATGATTATGAAGAATCATCCAAATTCATCAAGAATAACCAACATGTTAATAAATTCATAAAACACCATAATAACCACTACTTAACATGTTACTAACTAAAAAATCATAAAATCATAATAATATGAACAAAAACTAAAGATGAACCAAAACTAAAGAAAACAAAAGCTAATAAAAGCTATGTAACATATATCCGTCGAGTAACTCGGAATCGTTACCTTAGCTAGAAAACCCAATTAGCATCAAAATAAGAAGTATAAACCAAGAAACCCTCCTACTAATCTTCACCCAAAATATACGAGTCTCCAAACTCGTCTTCAAAATCTTCCCCTATAAAAAAATAACAAGGAAACATTATTAGAACAAAAATATGATTTTCCATAATTAAAGTGTTGAAAACGATTTTGTCGGAATTGAAATAAAACCGTACGTGAAGATGAGGAGCGAAGAGGAGATCCTAGAATTATAAGTTAGGACGGATTTATTTAAGAAATGAAGATTTTATGAAGGTTTTGCTCAAGAACGATGAAGAACAATTGATGAACGACAAAGAACACGAAGAACAATTAAATAAAGTGATATTTTGATCTTTATTTGATTTATTGTAAAATGAAAAGTTGTTTGTGAGTAATGTGGGTGTGTGTGTGCCGTGTAATTATAGGCAAAAAGGGATGTCGGATTTTGAAATTGTTGTTACGTAATTGACTCGCGTTTAATAATTATTTTACGGTAAACGATTAAAGATAATTAACGATAAAGTTAATTACACTAAATATCAAGATATTGTGATATTGAAATGAAAAATAATGAAAATATCAAGCCCTATTAGAGGGTGGATGAGCCGTGTGGTCTTGTGCTAGACGGGTCAGTTTTGTAAACGATTTGCGTAATTTCCGTTAACTGATCGATAAAGTGAAATAATATCTAGATATTATGATATTATAATCAAAAGTAATGAAATATCAAGGTCTAAGAGAGGAGAGGAAAGGAGAGGAGAGTCGTGTGGGTTAGGGGCTTGTCGGGTCTGATTTTTCTCGATTTGCGTAATCTCCGTTGACGGATCGATAAAGTAACAAATATCTAAGATATTTGTATTAGTTTAATCGAAAGAATTAAAATATCTCAAGTGAGTGGAAAACGATGACACGGGCGCGTGACTCATGCCAAAGTCGAGTTTCGAATTTGTTACGGGATTTACGATGAGTCGAGAATAGTTAAATGATTCCCGAGTTTAAACCGTAAAAGTTATTCTTTAAATTCCGAATAAATTCAAAATAATTATATTAAATTATGATAAATCTTAATAAATCTAAATAAAAATAAATCAAAAATATTATTTTTTTAAATAAAATTTCGGTCTTCAAACTTATGAGGCGAGTCGGGAAAAAGTAAACGGAAGTCAAAGTTGACTGAAAAGTCGAGAAAAGTCAAAGATGACTTAAAAGTCAAGGAAAGTTTAGGACGACTTAAAAGTCAAGAAAAGTCAATGACGACTTTTAAAAAGTCAAGAAAAGTCAAAGCCGACTTAAAAGTCAAGAAAAGTCAAAGATGACTAAAAACGGTCTTTTCATGAAATCTCTCAAAAATTCCAAATACGAACGCGGAATTTCAAAATAAGACTCGGAACAAAAGTTCCTATTTTAAAAACTTAAGTTCTATAGAAAAGTGTTAGTAAATATTTTTACTAGAAAAATCGGGTACTTTTCGGGTTGTTACATCAACTGTAACAACCCGGATTATTAAAACAAAAGAAATACCTTAATAACAAATAATCCATCAGAGTACAAAGATGAATAGGGTCGTGGTGGCGGAAACACCTGACCAATCCAGATCGATACTCAAATTCAAAACTAAACTAATACATTATTAATATTCCTTAAATTAAATAAATTCCTAAACAAATTATTCTTCTTGCCACAAGTCTCTCCAGCACAACATCCAAACAAGCAGCAACAAATTCAACCTGAGAATGGGGGTCGACAATCAGTCGGGAGTAACTAAGTGCTCTCCTAGTCATGTTTACAACAGTTATGTTTACAACAGGCTGAATTAATAACAGTTTTTAACAACAGACAGTAATCATAAATGACATGTGGAGCAATCTATACAATATGACGTACATTCGAACTTACCAAGACAGAACCAAACCTACATGAGTACAATCCTGCAGACCTAGACCATATGCAACCACTAGACCATGAATACATTTAAGACCCAAAGTAGCACACGATCTACAGCAAAGTAAGGCACAATGCTAGCATAAAAGCATAGCGAATAGAGCGAACGCCCGTTAGAGCGCATAACCACTGCCTCTTACTTGCTAGAGCGTATAACCAGTGCCTCTAGCTGACGAAGCGTATAACCACTGCCTCCATCGGTGTGGAGCGTATAACCACTGCCTATATGTCTAAGACCTGGCCAGACTGTCGATGCATTAACTGTACATCGAACGACACTCGAGGACCAGAGCGTATAACCACTGCCTCTGATACCCCCTCGAACATAGACCAAAATAAACCCCCGAAGGGTAGTGTTTGTTCATTCCGAATAGTATATAACTGATACTATCGTCATCTATTCAACCAGCAACAGACAAATGCACAGTACAACTGATTGTACATAACAATGCGTGAACCACATCACGACTCAACATAGGAACAATATAACTGACTGTCCAACAATGCGTGAACAACGTCACGACTCAACTCAAGAACACTATAACTGACTGCTCAACCAATCGAATGAGTAAGAGCAATCATTACAATATGCAAACATAGTGTTATAGTCCAGTTGACCATCACACCACACATAAGCAAGCACAGATGACCAAAGGTTATAGTATCTTGACCTATAACATTATACCTCAAAGGTCATGTTATAGTTCGAGCTACCATAACCCCAGACACGGAAGCATATAACAACTCAATGTTATAGTATCTCCTACTATAACCTTCACTCAACCCAAGTGAAGTTATAGTAACCCCAACTATAACCTTGGTTAAGCTTGTCAGGTTATAGTATCATCAACCATAACCTTCGCTTAACTCTAGCAGACTTATAGTACATCCAGTTATAACATTAGGAAGCGTGTCAGGTTATAGAATCATCAATATAACCTTCACTTAACTTCAGTAAAGTTATAGTACCTTTAGCTATAACCTTCACAACTTTAGTGAAGTTATAGTACTTCAAGCTATAACCTTATACGTGCGAGGTTATAGTATCATCAACTATAACTCTCTTCCGTCACAGGTTAGTCCTCTATAACACCATCACCGAGGGGTCGACTCCACGGTACAAACCGCCATGTCACCACAACGAGCCTGTTTATAGTACACCGCACCATAACGTCACTTTCAAAGTTATACCTCAAATAGGTATAACCAGGATAGCTTACATACAAAGTTATAGTTTAATATACTATAACCTCAATGATGTAAACCAAAATCCCAATTTCTCAACAGAAGCAAATCCCTAGCCTCTCCCACAAGGAGGAGGCCGAAACCCTAGGCCACGGCAACCCCACGGCCGCGCCACCACCAACTACGCCAGGGTTCGCGATTTGGACCCTAGTTCGCACACCAAAAAAGTAATTGAAAATAGAATAACAACATAAACATTAAATGCAATTAAACATGTGAATTGATCAGGCCTGTCGCGAGCCTAATACAAAGATAAATTACCCAGACTAGGCTAATAACAAATTAATGTAATTAGGGAAGTAGGGGTCGATCCTCAGGGAGATGGTGTTTCCTATGGAATGTGAATTGTCTCGCAATTGAGTTCTATCTAATGATTATCTGGGTTTTGAGATTTTTTGATATCTAAACTAATATAAAGCATAAATAAAAACAAAATAAAAATAGTAAAACAAGTAATGAAAAGCATCTAGGGAAGTAGGTTCACACATGTAGATTGATATATTGATGAAATTGGATTTAGGATATGCAAATAATTCATTGAGCGTTCGTAAGAATGGTGTGTTCATTACAATCATAGATCATATGGTCTAGCAGGCTTTTAGTGCGATTTACTAGGTCTTAATCCACTACGTCACGCTTTGTCTATTCAATTCCTGCATATCTACCTTGGAAAAGAATTCCATACTAGTCAAATGATTTTAGCTAAAAATCGTTAACTATCGTTACAATCCAAACATGCATAGACACAATGTTTTAAAGGCACAATTCCTTTATCCAATTAACATCTTTTAATCAATCTAACATGGCTACCCTACACCCTAGAAAGGATGACTACTCACTCATGATGATATCTATGTCTAACATGATATTAACAATGAAAACTAGGATAGACATGTTTATTTGGTTTTGACTTTTTATATGGCGATAATAACGACGCTAATTGATAATCTAGGAAAGGAAACAACGATTATAACGGTACTAAAATGAATCTAAGACAATATGTAAAGCGAATAACCATTAAATGGAAAACAATAAGAACTTTAAACAAGGGATAAAACAGAAATACCTATATGACGACAATGATAACAATAATAGAAAATCCTTGCATATAATAAACGATCCTTGAATTGCAACGCTTGAATCACACAAAAGAGATTACAAGGATGAAATCCTTATTAATCTAAACTAAGGGACAGAAATAAAACTAAGAACTAAAGACTAAAGAAGAAGAAAATGAGAGAAGGGAGGCTAATTCCCCCTCCTCCTAATCTAAGGAGAAATGTAAGAAGAGAAGAGAGTATATGAGAAGAAGGTGTGTGTTGAGAAGAGGGGATGGAGCATCTATATATAGCATTAGGGTTTCGTGGGGAAGAGGTCGGGCATTAAACACATAGGACAAAAATAGGAAGTTGACGCCGTTTTGTGCAGAGCAGCACACTTCCCCGATCGGGTATACACAAACCCGATCGGGTATTTTGTCTTCTGGAAGCTTTTGACTAACGCTTCATCTCCTTTTGCTTTGACTTGACTTCCAACATCCCCCTTGACCTCTTGAGTCGGGTTTGTTGATAGGGTTTGATGTAAAGCGATGATTTCTTCCTTTCAATTGATTGATCTTCCGACAACTACGAAACCGTCTTTGCTTCTTCTCTCTTTCGAATTAGTGAACCTTCTTGAAATGCCTTTCACTTGGTCAAGCTTGCTTCTTCAAATCGTTGGGTTCTAGGCAAATGCTCGGGAATATAGAAAAAGGGCGTAGAAACGTCACTTTCCCTACAAAACATGTTAGAACATAGGAATTCGCCTAGAAGACGATATTAGCTCATAAAATGGCTTAGCAAAGCACAAATGACAAACAAAACCGAGCTAAATTGGGGGTTAAAACCATACAAATATTCACTTATCAAACTCCCCCAAGCTAAACCTTTGCTTGTCCTCAAGCAAACATAACAAACAATACCAGGACAAGGTTGCAAGCGTTGGCTACTACACCATCAGGAAACAAATCTCAACATAAAGCTTTGGAAACATAATGAATCATAACCCAAAACAACGTGGGCAAGAATGATACATAAACATGGCTGAGATTTACATAACGGCGTAGCACAAAGAATTTCACTATAGAATTTCGGCTCTTGCATGATCTTTTGACAAATGGACTCTCACGGCACACTCGAACACTCAATGTATGTAAAAGGTGATTTCTTTATGTGTAAATGTTTGAGACACTCACCTATCTACGACTTATGAAAATGTGTCCGCAGTCTAATATGGTAAACAATTCAAAACACAAGTCAAAGATCACAATGCACACAGAAAAGAAGCCGAAAAAATAATGAAGAAGGCTTTGGGAAATGGGTGAAAGGTGGACAAACAGTTATGGTCATGTGAAGGTTAGAATGAGCTAGCAACTGACCAATGATAAATGATTACTCAATCCAAACTTTCGGTGAATTTCCCACAAAACAAAAGATGAAGCCAGAAGTAACAATTGGCTTATTACACACGAAACATAAGGGTAAACTCCTTCTGAATATTGACTTGACATTTTGAGGAGATACTCACAACTTCTTCTATTTTTATTTCTTTTTTTTCCTTTTCAATTTTCCGATTTTTTCATTTTTTCTATTTCTTTCTTTTCTTTTATTCTCTTTTGAACATCACTTCTTGAATATTTTTCGTTCTTCCAAATTCACTTTGACATATAAGAACAAATCTTCTCAAAAGAGCACCCACACACCATAGTCTAGCTACTAGCTCAAAAGGTAGGCAGTTTTTGTATGTAGCTATTATTTTGTGAAACATTTGTATGAAAGGGCTTATTTTGAGGGGCAAATTAAAGTGAAAAAGGCTTCAAATCATAGTGAATCATGAATGCAATGCTTGTAGAAATGAAATGAGAACCATACTTATGTGTTTTGACATGACACATATCACAAGGAGAACTACACACACCTAGATGAGACTGGGTATGGATGTACCAGCCTAAGGAGGTTCTACCTTACAATATATGTAACTTGCCAAATGTCAAGATCAAGCGTACTCATCTATAGATTCATTCTATGCCTACTGTGTACAAGACTTCCCCATGTATGCACAGTTCAATGAATATTGAATCATTATCTTTTGAAAGCTCTAAATTTGGGAAATGTAACATGATAGCATAGTAAACAAGCAAGCAAAGCATGAAAAGCATTCAATTGTGTTCAGAAATCTTTAAATTCTCTCAAAAATCTTCTCTTTCTTTTATTCAAAATTTGAAAAATGATCAACTAAAATGCAAAATGGGAAAATGCAATCCCTCCCCCAAGCTAAACATCACATTGTCCTCAATGTGAGCACGAAGACTAAACATGCAACGAGATGCTTAATGGGAAGAAGGAAAAATGAAAGAAGAGTGAAGCTTACTAATCAGCGCGGACTCCCCCAAGCTAGTCTTTTGGACTTGACAAGGAAGGTCTTTATAGATTCTTCAAAAACTCTTTCATCTGCAAAATAAATCCTAACAACGAAAAAGAGAATAAAAAAATAAAAATGCAAAAAGAAAAGGAACACGGGTTGCCTCCCGAGAAGCGCAATTTAAAAGTCTTGCTAGACTCCACTTCTTTCTTTGAAATCATCCTTTATCTTTAAGTTCACTATCATCCAAGCTTGTCATCATAGCCTGCTTTACATTCTCCATCCATGCTAAGCTTTTCCGGGAATAGCCCCTTCTAGCACTTTTAGCAGTAGTGCTTTTAGTATGATCACCTGCAAGAGAATCAACACTAACCTGTGCCTCCACCGGATCCTTCAGTAAGGATCGAGGCATAAAAGAAACAACAGAAGAGTCATCATTATTAAGCACATAACAAGGTTCTTCTAACACGGGACCCTTAACGGTTGAAGTTTTATTAAAGGTCACCTTGTCATCTCCTATCTCTAATGTTAGCTTCCCATTCTTGACATCAAAAACCGCACTAGTGGTGTGCAAAAAGAGTCTTCCCAAAATGATTGGGATTTGAGAGTCTTCGGTCATGTCAAGTACTAGAAAGTCAACGGGAATGAAAAACTTACCAACTTTGACGGGCACATCTTCTAAAACACCCATAGGTTGTTTTAGAGAACGGTCCGCCATTTGCAAAGTAATATTAGTGCATTTCAAAGCACCCATGTTAAGTTTTTCAAACATAGAAAAGGGCATGACACTTACACTAGCACCTAGGTCGCAAAGGGCCTTATCAATGGTGTATGTACCTATAGTGCAAGGGATGGAATAACTACCAGGGTCCTTGAGTGTTGGTGGAGACTTATTTTGCAAGAGTGCACTACACTCTTCAGTGAAAGCTATGGTCTTAGTCTCATTGAAGGATCTCTTCTTGTTGAGTACTTCCTTCATAAACTTGGAGTAAGAAGGAACTTCGGAAAGTAATTCAATGAAAGGGACTGTTACCTTCAAGTTCTTGATGACGTCAAGGAATTTATCATACTTTGCCTCCTCCTTGTGCTTGGCTAATCTTTCGGGAAATGGGACCTTGATCTCAATAGGAATCTCGGGCTCTTTCCCTTTTGTCATGGGCACCTTAGCTTCAACATTAACAACCACGGGCTCATCATTATGCTTACCACTTCTCGAGGAAACGGCGTTTACAGTTTCGTGAGGTTGGTAACATTGTGAAGGCAGCTGCCTTGGGTTTGGTGGGTATTAGAAGAGGTAAATTGGGAAATTTTAGTTTCCAACAATTTGATAGCGGCATCCTTAGCTTGATCGCTCTCTTGGAATTGAGCTATCATGGTGTCTTGCCTTTGAGCTAATTGCAGCATTATGGCTTCAAGTTTACGTACACCATTGTCATTCTGTTGAAATGTAAAGGTTTGGAGTTGTTCAAGCTTTTGTGTGAGAAGGGCTACTTGGGCTTGTAAAAGTGTTAAAGCGGGGTCTTCTTGCTTAGATTTCGATGGTATGGAGCGGGAATTTCTATATTTAGAATCGTGAATTGCCATGGATTCAATGGTATTGTGAGCATTTTCAACATTGATTTGATCAAATCTTCCATTGTTAGCAGAATCCAGGATTCGACGGGACTCTATATAACACCCATTATAGAATGTGATGGCAAGGAGCCATGAATCTAACCCATGATGAGGACATTCTCTTTGCAAGTCCTTGTACCTCTCCCAGGCTTCATATAGGCTCTCATCATCCCCTTGTTGGAAACCAGTGATTTGACTTCTCAACAAAGCGGTCTTTTCTGGGGGGAAGTACTTTTGGTAGAAGGCAAGAGCTAAGCTCTCCCAATCGGTGATACCTAAAGTAACCTTATCAAGGCTATGAATCCACAACTTTGCCTTACCCTTCAAAGAAAATGAGAAGAGCATCTCTCTAATTTGCTCTTGGGTGACTCCATTTTGTCTAATAGTGGAGCAATAGTCACAGAAGTTTTGGATGTGAAGGTTGGGATCTTCTGTGGCATTGCCACTAAATTGGCTTCTTTCTATGAGGTTAATGAAGGATGGTTTGATTTCAAAGTTTTGGGCTTCGATTTGGGGTGTAGTAATACCCCTTGGAAGTGTTTCTGCGGTGGGTTTGGAATGGTCTGAAAGTCGAACCATTCCCGAATGTGAAGGTGAAGATGGAATGAAGATTGAGTGGTTTTTGTGAATAGAGATGAGAATGAATCTTCTTCTCCTGCAAGATTAGATAGAATATCCGAGTATTTCTCACGAATATGGTCTAAACTTGAAGTATCAGAAGCTTTTGAGATTTCGTTGAATAGCTTTCGTATCCTACGCAGAGTTCTTTCTAGTTCAGGGTCTAAAGAATTAGAGGTCCCTAGTCTAGAAGATCTGGGCATAAGATTGGAAATCTAAGATGAAAAATCAAGAGAGGTCTAAAGGAATTTGGGTTCCTAAAGAGTAGATAAAACTAACTGCGATAAAAATCACAAGGAAAAGGAGAACAAACCGTGCTCCCCGGCAACGTCGCCAAAATTTGATCAGGCATGTCGCAAGCCCAATACAAAGATAAATTACCCAGACTAGGCTAATAACAAATTAATGTAATTAGGGAAGTAGGGGTCGATCCTCAGGGAGATGGTGTTTCCTATGGAATGTGAATTGTCTCGCAATTGAGTTCTATCTAATGATTATCTGGGTTTTGAGATTTTTAATATCTAAACTAATATAAAGCATAAATAAAAACAAAATAAAAACAAATTAAAAATAGTAAAGCAAGTAATGAAAAGCATCTAGGGAAGTAGGTTCACACATGTAGATTGATATATTGATGAAATTGGATTTAGGATATGCAAATAATTCATTTAGCGTTCGTAAGAATGGCGTGTTCATTACAATCATAGATCAGATGGTCTAGCAGGCTTTTAGTGCGATTTACTATGTCTTAATTGCACTGAAACTATTCAGAAAGACAACTAAACAATGACAAATTGAACTAAGGTTAAGACACTTTGCAAATACTCTGTTTCTGTTTGAATTGATTGTTAAGAACAAGGATAGGACCTTAACCAAAGCACAAAGCCAATGATTGAGGGTTGAACCTTGATCCCAGCACACAGCTAAGGACCCAAGCTCACTTCCAAGCACAAAGCAAAGGAAGTTGTCTCAAGCACACAGCCAAGAGATTATAACAGAAACAAGGTTTCAGTTTTATGTTTTACTTCAAATCTGTCTTTCATTTATTAGGAAAAGGCCTTATATAGGCAAGGATATTACATCCTATTCGTTCATTACATCCTAAGGCCACAATGGGTTTGCAAAAGAAACAGAAATAACAGCTACATTGTTAAACATAAAGCAATAAAGTAGAAAAGTAGTTCTAATAGGACAATCTGCCTTAATTGGTTTGTTGGGGTTGAAACTGGTGGAGGGGTGGACTTCTGAGCTTGATTCTTGAGCTCAACTGAAGTGGGATGGATGCCAAAGGTCCTGCTAAAAGGCCCTCGAGCTTGTTTGATCATAAAAGGAAAGTTTGAAAGTGACATGTTAACTACTGCAAAAGGCTGAAATCTGGACAGTCTGAAGTTGTCCCTAAGCTAACTCTTTGTGTGTTTGTTTCTTGGAAGGGAAGTCCTGGGGAAAGTTGTAGAGGACCTTCCCAAGACATAGGTTTGAGGGTTGGTTAGGCTTGGTTGATTGAGTGAGGCCCCCATGGACCCTGTTTAGGAAGGCTGTGATAGGCTGTTTTTGGCTGAGGGCTGTTTTTGTTGTGTTGGGTTTGTTGGGTTGTTGGCTGTGTCTTGTTGTGGCTTAGTCTTGGGAAGTGGATGGCTAGGCTTTGTTCTGGTTGTGGGGGTGTTGTCTTAGCAGGTTTGAAGTGGTTGTGGCTTGGACTGAATAGGACATTGTCATAACTGGTCATGGTGTTGTCTGAAAGGATGTTCTTGTCTTGATGTTGAGTCTTGTCTTGAGCTCGTGTCTTGCCTTGATCACATACTCCTGTTGCAACCTTCTTTTCTTGAAAAGGATTTGCCCTCAAATCTTCCTCACCTTCATCATCTGATTCACCATGGTAAGGGCTCATGCCTCCAACATTGAAAGTACCATGTACCCCATAGCTTCCTGGTAGATCCACCTTGTAAGCATTTGTGCCTATCTTCTCCAATATCCCAAATGGTCCATCAGCTCTTGGCATGAGCTTGTTTCGCCTCTTGTCTGGAAATCTCTCTTTTCTTAAATGCAACCATACAAGATCCCCTGCCTTGAACTCCCTTGCTTTCTTAGGCCCCTTGGACCTAGCCTTGTACAACTCATTGGACCTTTCAATCTGCTTCTTGACTTGCTCATGAATCTGTATCATTTGCTCAACTCTTTTCTTTGCATCATAGCTTGCCTTGTTTCCTTTGACTGGTGCTAGGTCTGTAGGCATGAGAGGATTAGTGCCATAAACTGTTTCAAAAGGACTTTTACCTGTGCTGCTGGAGGGAGCTCTGTTGAAGGCAAACTCAGCTTGTGCTAGTCTGAGGTCCCAATCTTTCAATGACTTAGAAACAATGCTCCTTAAGATCTTTCCTAGTGTCCTGTTAGTGACTTCTGTCTGCCCATCAGTTTGGGGATGGTGAGAAGTACTAAACAATAACCTGGTCTTCAATAGCTTCCACAAGGTTCTCCAGAAGTGGCTCATGAACATTGTGTCTCTATCTGAGACAATGCTTCTAGGGACCCCATGTAACTTGACAACCTCCCTAAAGTATTGTTCAGCTACCCCCAAGGCATCCTCAGTCTTCTTACAAGCAATGAAATGTGCCATCTTACTGAATCTATCTACAACCACCATGATTGAGTCTTTTCCCCTTTGAGTTCTAGGTAAGGCTACAATGAAGTCCATACTGAGGTCTTCCCATGGCTTGTTTGGCACTGGAAGTGGTGTGTAAGGGCCTGCTTGAAAATGTGCCTTGGCTAGTTGACAAGATCTGCATCTCTTGAGGGCATCTTGCACATCACTGAGCATCTTAGGCCAATAGAACTGATCTTGTAATATGTCATAGGTCTTCTGTACCCCAAAGTGACCAGCAAGGCCATTGGAGTGAACCTCTTTGACCAGTAGTCCCCTATAAGGTCCCTTAGGCACACACAGTTTGTTCCCATAGAATAAGTATCCTTCCTGAGCTGTGTATTTGCTCCCTTTCTTGACTTGCCCTTCTTGATATACCTCCCATTCAGGCTTGAAGACTGGATCTTCTTGATAGAGCTCTTTCATAAATTCAAACCCCAACACCCTTTGCTCCATGAAGGTCAACATTACAGACCTTCTAGACAATGCATCAGCTACAACATTGTTCTTACCTTCTATATACTTGCTGGAGAATGAGTAGGATTGCAAGAACTCTACCCATTTGGCATGCCTGGGGTTGAGTTTGTGCTGTCCATTGATGTATTTGAGAGCCTCATGATCAGAATGAAGCACAAAAGGCTTAGGCTTCAAGTAGTGTCCCCAATGATTCAATGCCCTCACAATGGCATAGAATTCCTTGTCATATGTGGAATAGTTAAGCTTGGCCCCATTTAGCTTCTCACTAAAGTATGCCACAGGTTTCTTTTCTTGAGTAAGCACAGCTCCTATGCCAAGACCACTGGCATCACACTCTACCTCAAAGAGTTTGTTAAAGTCTGGTAGAACCAATATTGGAGACTTGCACAATAGCTCTTTGATCAGATTGAAGGACCTTTCAGCCTTCTCATTCCACTTGAACTCTCCCTTCTTCATGCACTCAGTAATAGGGGCCATGATTGAACTAAACCCTTGTATGAACCTCCTATAGAAAGATGCCAACCCATGGAAACTTCTAACATCAGTAACAGTTTGAGGAATGGGCCATTCCTTGATTGCTTGCACCTTCTCAGGATCAACTGCTACTCCTTTCTTAGAGATGATGAACCCAAGGAAGTAAACCTCAGGCTGCATGAAGGTGCACTTTTTCTAGCTTGCCATACAACTTGTTCTCCCTTAGGACCTCAAACAACAACTTCAGATGTTGCAAATGTTCTCCCTTAGTTGAACTGTAAATAAGAATGTCATCAAAGTAAACCACTACACACTTGCCTAAGTAAGGCCTTAGGACTTCTGTCATCAACCTCATGAAGGTGCTAGGGGCATTAGACAACCCAAAAGGCATCACCAACCATTCATAGAGCCCATGTTTAGTCTTGAAAGCTGTCTTCCATTCATCCCCTGCTCTTATCCTCACTTGGTGGTAGCCCTGCCTCAGATCAATCTTAGTGAACACTTGAGCCCCACTTAGTTCATCCAGAATATCATTAAGTCTAGGTATGGAAAACCTATACTTGATGGTAATGTTGTTGATAGCCTTACTATCAATGCACATACGCCAAGTCCCATCCTTCTTTGGCACAAGCAAGGCTGGTACAGCACAAGGACTGAGGGACTCTCTGACATAGCCCTTGTTGAGTAGTTCACCTACTTGAAGTTGGAGTTCTTGTGTAGCCTTAGGGTCACTCCTGTAAGCTGGCTTGTTGGGTAAGATAGCTCCAGGTACTAGGTCAATGTGGTGCTCTATTCCTCTAAGTGGTGGCAGTCCACTAGGAAGCTCAGTAAGGAAGACATCACCATAACTTTCTAGGATAGATTTGACCTCTTCAGGGATATCAATGATACTCATCCCAGTCTCCTTGGCAAGCAATATGTATACAGGTTGTAGCTCACTTAGCTCTTGTACTATTTCTGACTCACTTATCAACATGACTTCTTTGGAAGCCTCACTCATGGGGTTTGGGTTGATCTTTAAAGCAGGTGGTAAAGGTGCTAGGGTGATCTTCTTCTTCCCATACTTAAAGGTGTAGGTGTTGTCCCTCCCATGGTGTATGGCATCCCTATCAAACTCCCATGGTCTCCCAAGCAGAAGGGGACATGCATCCATAGGTAGAACATCACAAAGACTCTCATCCACATACCCTTTACCAATTGAGAAAGGCACAACACATTGTTTATCCACCTTGATCTCAGCCCCTTTGTTTAGCCATCTGAGTTTGTAAGGTAGGGGGTGGTCCTTGGTGGGTAGAGCTAGCTTGTCTATCAGTGTTTTGGAGGCCACATTAGTGCAGCTTACACCATCAATAATGAGGTTACATACTCTACCCTTGATGGTACATCTGGTCCTAAAGATCTGGTGTCTTTGATCCTCTTCCAAAGGTTGGGGTTGAGTATGCATTACCCTCCATGTTACCAAACTTAACCCTGCATCAGGCTCTATCAACTCCTCACTAGCCTCTACATCAGGCTCTTCCATCTCTTCATCACAGACCAACACTTCATCATCTCCCCAATGGATTACTTCTAGGGTACTCAGAGCCCTTTTAGATGGACATTCTCTAGCAAAATGTTCATACCCTTGACATTGAAAGCACTTTTTGAGAGGGGTAGTCTTCCTTTGGCCTGCCTCAACAGCCTTGCCTTTATCAAGGTTGAAAGGGGTCTTAGTAGGAACCACAGGTTCTCCTATCTTGACTCCTACAAAAGGCTTGAAGGTGGGGGTTCTGGAAGGTGTCTTAGAAGCACTGGCCTTTCCCTTTCCCAACTTTTCTACCCTTAAAGACAAGTTGACAGCTTCTTCAAAGGAGTATATATTTTGTAGCCTGACTTTACTAGCTATCCTTTCATCCAACCCCTCTAAGAACCTTGCTATCTTTTGTTCAGATTTCTCAACAACATCACATTGCAAAGTGAGTTGTTCAAAGTCTCTTAGGTAGGACTCTAAAGGTCTTTGGTCTTGCTTTAGGTGAGTAAGCTTAATGAACATGTCTTGAGTGTAGTCCCTAGAGACAAACTTAGCTCTCATTTTCTTTTTCAGTTTGAGCCAGGACTTTACAGGTTCTTTCCCTTCTCTAACCCTCAAGGTTTTCATGTTTTCATACCAAAGTGAGGCATAGCCCTTTAGTTTCATGATAGCAACCTTAAAAGCCTTTCTATCAGTGTATCCTTTAAACTCAAAGACTCTTTCTACAGACCTTAGCCAATCTAAGAAATCATCAGGGTTCAAGCTACCTAGAAAGTCAGGAATCTCTACCTTGATATCTTTGTCTTGGGGTCTGAGAAGACTGTGATCTGAGCCATCTGAATCTGACATTTCAAACTGATCTACAGGTTGTCTCCTCCTTACTCCACCTTGTGGGAAAGGTGCTCCTCTTCCTCGACCTCTGCCTCCCCTTGTATCATTGTTTTGTTGGCCCTCAAGGAGTTCATTGACAGATCTAGAGACCTCCATTACAGTTCTGACAAGATCTTGAACTGTGTTTTCAAGACCTGTGATTCTCTCTTCACTCATGGTTGTATTTTGTGTTTTTAATGTAGTTAGGAAGATGAACTCACAAACCAAAGCTCTGATAACCAATTTGCACTGAAACTATTCAGAAAGACAACTAAAGAATGACAATTTGAACTAAGGTTAAGACACTTTG
>JAIUZE010001945.1:44301-56831 GCA_022085475.1 Heliosperma pusillum | reverse complement strand
TGTATGTAAAAGGTGATTTCTTTATGTGTAAATGTTTTTGAGACACTCACCTATCTACGATTTATGAAAATGTGTCCGCAGTCTAATATGGTAAACAATTCAAATTACAAGTCAAAGATCATAATGCACATAGAAAAGAAGCCGGAAAAGAAAATATGGAGAAGGCTTTGGGAAATGGGTGAAAGGTGGATAAACAGTTATGGTCATGATATAGGAGGGACATGGGTATATGTTCAAAATGCAAGTTTAAGTCACTCTTGACATTTCAGATTCGTTCCCTTGACTTTAAAGATCAATAACTCAGAAATTATTGATTATTTTGACGTGATTTCGCTTGGAGATGAAAGTACATGATGTTAGCTTTCCAACAAGTGGTCAAATGCTTTATTTGGATAAGTAACGAAGGAGATATGATCGTTTCAAGTTGAGCTGTCCAAGTAGAAGCTTGGGTTGAATAATTCTAAGTTTACTTTCCTAAATAGAGTTTTATTATTATTTTCCTAATTTGAATAAAGTAGTGTGATGATCTTATTTCCTAAACTGAAATAAGGTGGTTGTCTTATTAATTCCCTAATTTCTATCTAGTTAGTTTATGATAATTAGTAGTAGTATAAATAAGGAGTCTTATGCATTGTAGTAGATACACAATTTGAGAGTTTAATACAAGAGTTTCTTGTTTATTCTTATTGCTTGCGAGCTTTAAGTTTGTTAGTTCGTTCTTGCGAGGGTGAATTAATCCATATTCTTCCTTACGAGGTTGAGTATTATTCGTGGCAAATTTGAGTTCCTTGCGAGGGAGGAGAGTTTGAGCACGTCATATCCGAGTTATTCGAGTTGTCTTGCGAGATTACTTGTCTAGTTCAAGTCTTAGTTGTTCATCTTGCGAGATATCACAACTAATTCATATCTTTTTATATTGTTTTTATTTCCGCTGCAACAATATCTCTGAAAAGGTAAAATTTTGGTTTATTTTACATCAATTTGGTTACCAGAGCTAGTTTTTGATTTGTTTCTTAACAAATCACTTCTTGGGAGGACGTGACAATGTCAAGGAATACAGAATCTAGTGGAGATAACACATCGTTTCAAGATCAATTGAACGCGATGAATGGAAAAGTGGATGAACTAGGCTACACAATAAAAGAGTTCATGAAAATGTATACCCAAGATCCAAAAAGTCATGGTATGACGATGCCGAGTAGAAGTAGGTCTGGAGCGAGTTCTGATTCGGAAAAGGAAAGTGTGACTTCCAAAAACAAGAAGGAAAGAAGAAACGATGATGATCGAGGCCTAAAGCTTGACATACCTGATTTCAATGGGGATTTAGATCCGGAGAAGTTCATGGATTGGATTAGACAAACAGAATGAGTATTTGAATACAAGGAGTATGATGAGCATAAACAATTCAAGGTAGCTATTCTTAAACTTACTAAATATGCATCTTTATGGTATGAAAACTTGAAGAAACGACGAAAGAGAGAAAAGAAGAGTAAGATCGATACTTGGGAGAAATTGAAAAAGCACCTATGGAAGAGATTTTTGCCAAAAGATTATGACCAAGAGAACTATCTAAAGCTACAATCTTTATCACAAGAAAAACTTTCTGTGGCTGAATATATTAAAGACTTCGAAAGGGTGACGATGCTTTGTGATCTTGAAGAGAAGGAAGAGCTTAGAGTTGCAAGATTCATCAAGGGACTCACACCTTCACTTGCTGATAGGGTCGAAATTCAAATCTATGATGGATTTGATGATATTTGTCGATTAGCTTTGAAGTTTGAGAAACATGATAAAGCAAGGAAGACCTTTAGATATCATGAATGGGATAGACAATTGAGAATTGAATTCAAGTTATTACTTGTTTGTTCTTAATAGCTTGCGAGCTTTAAGTTCTATTATTTACTTCTTGCGAGAGGGAAATAATAACCATTCTTCCTTGCGAGGTTGAATTTGTGTTTGCTTGATATCTTGCGAGGTTGAGAGTTTACACACGAGTTGGTCAAGTTGTCTTGCGAGATCACTTGATTAATTCAAGTTTTAGTTGAGTGATCTTGTGAGATTATCTTAGCTAATTCATATCTTTTATTTTTATTTGTTCCAACACATACAAAAACCCAAAAAAAGTACAGTTAATTCCGCTGCAACATAAACACAGAAAACTAAATAAACAGTCCGTTGAATTGTTTAGTTTAAAACCGAGCAGTTTTACATCAATTTGGTATCAGAGGATTGTACAAGAGGATTTTCGCTTATGATTCTGGTGGCAACTACAAATCAAATAAGATGAATAAGCATGAAGATTATATTGAGGATGATGAGCTAAAGGAGTATTATGGTGTATACTTTAATCAAAATATCTTCTCATTTGCTACATCATATGTATTTGATCCGGGAGGTTGTAGGTCCAAGACTCGGGACGATTCTTTTTGAAGAAGGGGAGAATGATATAGGAGGGACATGGGTATATGTTCAAAATGCAAGTTTAAGTCACTCTTGACATTTCAGATGCGTTCCCTTGACTTTAAAGATCAATAACTCAGAAATTATTGATTATTTTGACGTGATTTCACTTGGAGATGAAAGTACATGATGTTAGCTTTCCAACAAGTGGTCACATGCTTTATTTGGATAAGTAACGAAGGAGATATGATTGTTTCAAGTTGAGCTGTCCAAGATGGAAGCTTGGGTTGAATAATTCTAAGTTTACTTTCCTAAATAGAGTTTTATTATTATTTTCCTAATTTGAATAAAGTAGTGTGATGATCTTATTTCCTAAACTGAAATAAGGTGGTTGTCTTGTTAATTTCCTAAGTTCTATCTAGTTAGTTTATGGTAATTAGTAGTAGTATAAATAAGGAGTCTTATGCATTGTAGTAGATACACAATTTGAGAGTTTAATACAAGAGTTTCTTGTTTATTCTTATTGCTTGCGAACTTTAAGTTTGTTAGTTCGTTCTTGCGAGGGTGAATTAATCCATATTCTTCCTTGCGAGGTTGAGTATTATTCGTGGCAAATTTGAGTTCCTTGCGAGGGAGGAGAGTTTGAGCACATCATATCCGAGTTATTCGAGTTGTCTTGCGAGATTACTTGTCTAGTTCAAGTCTTAGTTGTTCATCTTGCGAGATATCACAACTAATTCATATCTTTTTATATTGTTTTTATTTCCGCTGCAACGATATCTCTGAAAAGGTAAAATTTTGGTTTATTTTACATCAGGTCATGTGAAGGTTAGAATGAGCTAGCAACTGACCAATGATAAATAGATACTCAATCCAAACTTTCGATTAATTCCCATAAGACGAATAACGAAGCCAAAAGCAACAAATTGGCTTATTACACACGAAACACAAGGGTAAACTCCTTCTGAATATTGAATTGACATTTTGAGGAGATACTCACAACTTCTTATTTTCTTTCTTTTTCTTTCTTTTTCAATTTCTTTTCTTTTCTTTTTTTTTTTCTTTTTCTTTTTTTATTTCATTTTCATTTTTTTCTTTTCTTTTCTGAACATAACATCACTTCTTGAACATTTTGTTTCTCCCAAATTCACTTTGTCGTCAAGGAACCAAATCTTCTCAAAAGAGCACCCATACACCATAGTCTAGCTATTAGCTCAAAAAGGTAGGCAGTTATTATATGTAGCTATTAATTTGTGAAACATTTGTATGAAGGGGCTAATTTTGAGGGGTAATTCAAAGTGAAGAAGGCTTCAAATCTTAGTGAATCATGAATGCAGTGCTTATAGGAATGAAATGACAACCATACTTATGCGTTTTGACATGACACACATCACAAGGAGAACTACACACACCTAGATGAGACTGGGTATAGATGTACCAGCCTAAGGAGGTTCTACCTTACAATATATGTAACTTGCCAAATCTCAAGATCAAGCGTACTCATCTATAGATTCATTCCATGCCTACTGTGTACAAGACTTCCCCATGTATGCACAATTCAATGAATATTGAATCATTATCTTTTGAAAGCTCTAAGTTTGGGAAATGTAACATGATAGCATAGTAAACCAACAAGCAAAGCATGAAAAGCATTCAATTATGTTAAAAATTTAAATTTTTCTCTTTTCTTATTCAAAAATTTGAAAAAAAAAAAAAAAAAACTAAAATGCAGAATGGGAAAATGCAATCCCTCCCCCAAGCTAAACATCACATTGTCCTCAATGTGAGCACAAAGACAAATTATGCAACGAGATGCTTAATGGGAAAAAGGGTAAAAAGGGAAAAAGATGAAAGGAGAGTGAAGCTCACTAATCAGCGCGGACTCCCCCAAGCTAGTCCTTTGGACTTGACCAAGGAAGGTCTTTATAGATTCTTCAGAAACTCTTTCATCTGCAAAATAAATCTAACAAAACAACGAAAAAGGGAAAGCAAAAATGAAAAATGCAAAAAGAAAGGAAACACGGGTTGCCTCCCGAGAAGCGCTGGTTTAACGTCTCGCTCGACGGATTCGTCTATGAAATCATTTGGTTGGAGATTGACGCTCGAGATAGACAATATCTAAGCATCCGATAATGGAACTGCTATAGTAGAGTTTCAATCAATGTCCATTGACCTTGAATTTTTCACCATTACTTGTCATGATTTCCACATAACCGTACTTGCTTACATATGTGACAGTGAATGGTCCAGACCATCTTGATCGAAGTTTTACCGGAAAAATTTTCAAATGGGAGTTGAAGAGAAGTACTTGGTCACCGACATCGAATTCTTTTCTGATTATCCTCTTGTCATGCCAACGCTTCGTTTTCTCTTTATAAATCCTATAATTCTCGTAAGCATGCAAACGAAATTCTTCTAGCTCATTGAGTTGCAAAAGTCGTCTATCAGCGCTAAGCTTAGTGTCTAAGTTGAGTTCTTTGATAGCCCAGTGAGCTTTGTACTCTAACTCAACAGGAAGATGATAGGCCTTTCCATAAACCACTCAATAGGGAGATGTTCCAATTGGGGTTTTGAAAGTTGTGCGATAAGCCCATAAGGTGTCATCGAGCTTATTACTCCAATCTGTTCTAGATTTCGAGACAACTTTCGGAAGAATTGTTTTGAGCTCTCTGTTTGAGACTTCTACTTGACCGCTGGTCTGAGGGTGGTAGGCTAAACCTCGTCTGTGATACACACCATACTTTGCAAGCAGAGTGTCTAACTGTTTTTCTCCGAAATGAGTTCCTCGATCACTTATCACGGCTCTGGGTACACCAAAACGTGGAAAGATGATCTTCTTAAATAGTCGTATTACAGCTCTAGCATCATTGGTGGGGGTGGCAATTGCTTCTACCCACTTTGAAACATAGTCGACAGCGACTAAAATGTAACGATTTCCATTGGACGAAGGGAATGGTCCTTGATAGTCAATACCCCAGAGTCTTTTTGATATATGCCGTTTTGAGGCATTTCATGTCTTTTTTATATTTGACCCATTCTTTGACAAGCATCACAATCCATAACAAAGTCTTTTGAATCTTTAAACATCGAGGGCCAGAAAAACCCGGATTGTAAGACTTTAGCTACGGTCTTGGACGGACCATGATGACCACCATAAGCAGATGAGTGGCATCCTTCTAAAACTCCTTTTAATTCCCACTGGGAATACAACGTCGATACAGACCATCTGAGCACTGCTTGAAAAGATAGGGGTCATCCCAAACAAAGAATTTTGCATCATGCAAAAATCTCTTTCTTTGGTTATAAGAAAGGTCAGAGGGTAGCTGGCGACTAACAAGGAAGTTGGCAATATCAGCATACCAAGGAGAAGAGTCCGTAATTGCCATTAATGAATCATCAGCGAACGAATCATTAATTGGCGTTGGTAATCCTTTTTCAGATACTCTTATCCTTGAGAGATGGTCAGCGACTACATTCTCTGCTCCTTTCTTATCCCGGATCTCTAGATCAAACTCTTGAAGGAGTAAGATCCATCGGATAAGTCTAGGTTTTGCCTCTTTCTTTGAAAGCAGATATTTCAAGGCAGCATGGTCAGTTTAAACAATTAGTTTTGATCCTATTAGGTACGAGCAAAATTTGTCTAAGGCATAGACAATGGCGAGAAGTTCTTTCTCAGTGGTGGCATAGTTGATTTGGGCAGGATCTAGGGTTTTACTAGCATAGTAGATCGCATGAAGAAATTGTTCCTTTCTTTGCCCTAAAACAACTCCTACGGCATAATCACTTGCATCGCACATCAGTTCAAAGGGCAGATTCCAATCAGGCGACTGGATTATAGGTGCGGTGATTAAAGCACGTTTAATTTTGCTGAATGCCTCAAGACATTCCTTTGTGAAATTGAAAGGTGCATCCTTGAAAAGGAGCTTAGTCAGGGGCTTGGCTATCTTTGAAAAATCTTTTATGAATCGTCGGTAAAAACCGGCGTGGCCAAGGAAACTCCTGATTCCTTTTACATTAGCAGGTGGTGGAAGCCGTTCGATAACTTGGATCTTAGCTCGATCCACTTCTATACCTCTTTCTGAAACGATGTGACCTAAAACCACACCTTTGTTCACCATGAAGTGACACCTTTCCCAGTTGAGAACAAGGTCGACTTCTTCACAGCGTTTTAAAACTCTGGATAGATTTGTCAAACAATTATCAAAGGAAATGCCATAGACGCTAAAGTCGTCCATAAATACTTCCATGATAGTTTCAACAAAATCTGAGAAGATACTAGTCATGCAACGCTGGAAAGTGGCAGGTGCATTACACAAGCCAAATCGCATTCTGCGATAAGCGAAAGTACCATAAGGACAGGTGAAAGTGGGTTTCTCTTGGTCCTCAGGGTGGATAGGGATTTGGAAAAATCCTGAGTAACCATCTAGATAACAGAAATATTTGTGACAAGCTAACCTCTCTAGCATTTGGTCAATGAAGGGTAGAGGATAGTGATCTTTTCTAGTTGATTGATTCAGCTTTCTGTAGTCAATACACATATGCCATCCCGTCACAATCCTTGTGCGGATGAGCTCATTCTTCTCGTTTTTGACTACTGTTGTCCCTCCTTTCTTGGGAACAACTTGAACAGGGCTAACCCATTTAGAGTCAGAGATTGCATAGATTATGCCCGCATCTAGCAATTTCATAACTTCAGTTTTAACTACTTCCTGCATGTTGGGATTAAGACGGCGTTGTCCTTGAACACAAGGTTTTTGGCCTTCTTCTAAATTGATTCTGTGCATGTAAAAGTCTGGGCTTATGCCTATTAAATCTTCGAGTTTGTAACCTATTGCCTTTCTATGCTTTTTCAAGACAGTCAATAGTGAGGTTAACTGATTTTCATCTAGGAGTGCACTCACTATGACTGGGCAATATTCAGATTCATCTAAAAAAGCATACTTTAGATTCGAGGGAAGAGGTTTTAGTTCAGGTTTATGTACTTCTGCCTTGGCAGGAGTATCAATCAAGCTTATGAACTCTTTAATGTCTTCTGACGGTATCTCTTCTCCGGTCAGATCTTTTTCCAGCTCACTGATCTCAAAATTGTCATTCCCAGAGATATCCTCTAACAACAAGATTGCTCCTAAAGGATCCTCGATTATTGATGGATACAGAGATTCATCAATAATGGAGTCGACAATATCAATGAAACAGCAAGACTCCTCTAGCATGGGGCTTTTCATTGCACTGTTCAAGTTATAGGTGACTTTATCATCACCTACTTCTAGTGTCAGTTTTCCATTCTTAACATCGACTACTGCTCCGGCAGTGTGTAAAAATGGCCTTCCTAAAATAATAGGGATTTGCAAATCTTCAGCCATATCTAGTATGATGAAATCGACGGGAATGAAAAACTTTCCTACTTTGACAGGCACATCTTCTAAAACTCCTATAGGTTGTTTTAAAGAACGCTCTGCCATTTGCAGAGTGATACTGGTGCATTTGAGAATTCCCATATTTAACTTTTCGCATATGGAATAGGGCATGACGCTTACACTGGCACCTAGATCGCATAGAGCTTTATCGATTGTGTACGTACCTATAGTGCAAGGAATAGAGAAACTACCTGGATCCTTTAACTTATGAGGGGACTTATTTTGCAATAAAGCACTGCACTCGGCTGTGAATGCTATGATTTGAACATCATCTAAATTCCTCTTTTTAGTTAGGATATCCTTCATGAATTTCGTGTAAAAAGGGATTTAAGTGATTAGTTCAGTGATGGGAACCGTTACTTGGAGGTTTTTTACAACTTCCATGAATGTGCTAAACTGGGTTTCCTTATGATTTCTCCTCAAGCGTTGGGGAAATGGAAGTTGGATTTTGATGGGTTCCTTTTCAGGTTCATCCTTCTTTTCTTTGTTCTTCGCTTCCTTAGCGGTGGATGGTTGTGAATCTTTTTGGCTTTCTAAAGGTGTTGGCTCAACTATTGTTTCCTGGGGTTGCTGAGGTTCCTTATAAGTGGTACCACTCCTAAGGGTGTTAGCATTAGCGGTGTCCCTCGGTTGCTCACCATGAGGTGGGAGTTGGCCTTGTTTCCTTTGGGTGATAGAGGTAGCCAATTGGGCCATTTGAGTTTCAAGCATCTTGATGGCAGCATCTTGAGCTTGATCACTCTTTTGAAGTTGAGCAAACATTGAATCTTGTTTTTGAACAACTTGAAGAAGCATGGATTCAATTTTGCTCTGGCTTGAGTCATTGGGTTGGCTTTGATTTTGAGGTGGTTGGTGTTGAGGTTGGTGTTGGTAAGGTTGATTAAAGTTGGGTTGAAATGGAGGTCTCTGGTTTTGAAAACCAGGTGGATTATAAGGCTTTGGTTGATGTGGTATGAATGGTTGTTGAATCTTATGGTGGGGATTCTGAACGTTGGTGCTTTTGTAGGACAGAAAAGGATGGTTCTTTGTGTTCTCGTTATAGAAGTTTGAGAAAGCATTGCCTTGCCTATATGTTTGGTAGGCATTGACTTGCTCTAGCGAACTCCTACATTCTTGAAAATTGTGTCCTCCAAACCCACATGTCTCATATACCACTACGTGGTTAGTGACGTTAAGATGTTGCTGGGATTGGGAAGAGCTTCCTACTTGTTGCTGCAGAAGGGCTAATTGGGCTTCTAGGAGTGCTACTTTACTAGAATCTTCGTGCTTGGTTTTGAGCGACATAGCACGTGAGTTTCTATACTGAGAGTCGTGAATTGCCATTGACTCGATAGTTGCACTAGCTATTTCTACATCGATCTGATCGAAACGACCATTGTTAGCGGAGTCGAGGATACGACGCGATTCGCCACAACAACCGTTGTAGAAGGTGATAGCTAAGAACCATGAATCAAGGCCATGATGAGGGCATTCTCTTTGTAATTCTTTGTACCTTTCCCATGCCTCATAAAGGCTTTCATCGCCTCTCTGACGAAATCCAGTGATTTGACTCCGTAAGAGTGCGGTTCGTTCTGGTGGGAAGTACTTTTGATAGAAAGCAAGAGCTAGACCATCCCAGTCGGCTATTCCTAAGGCAACTCGGTCAAGGCTATTGATCCAGAGTTTAGCCTTTCCTGTTAAAGAGAAGGGAAAGAGCATTTCCCTAATCTGCTCTTGGGATACTCCAGTTTGTCTAATTGTGGAGCAATAATCACAGAAGTTTTGAATATGGAGGTTGGGATCTTCTGTGGCATTGCCACCAAATTGACTTCTTTCTATTAAACTGATGAAAGCAGGTTTGATTTCAAAGTTTTGGGCTGTGATTTGGGGTGTAGCAATACCCCTTGAAAGTGTATCTACAGTTGGTTTCGAATGGTCTGAAAGTCGAACCATTTTCTTTTGTGAGGATGAAGATGGAGTGTTGTTTGAAAGTTGATTGGTTTTTGAGAATGGAGATGAGAATGGATCTTCTTCTCCTTTAAGATTAGATAAAATATCCGAGTATTTCTCACGAATACGTTCTAAACTTGAAGTATCAGAAGCTTTAGAGATTTCGTTGAATAGCTTTCGCTTCCTACGCAGAGTCCTTTCTAGATCGGGGTCTAAAGAGATAGGGGTCCCTAGTCTAGAAGATCTGGGCATAAGATTGGTAAGCTAAGATGAAAAATCAAGAGAGGTCTAAAGGAATTTGGGTTCCTAAAGACAAGATAAAGCTAATTGCAATCAAAATCACAAGAAAAAGGAAAACTAAACCGTGCTCCCCGGCAACGGCGCCAAAATTTGACTGGACCTATCGCAAGCCTGATACAAAGATAATTACCCATACTAGGCTAATAACAAATTAATGTAATTAGGGAAGTAGGGGTCGATCCTCAGGGAGATGGTGTTTCCTATAGAATGTGAGATGTCTTGCAATTGGATTTTATCTAACGAGTTTCTGTGTTTTGGAGTTTTGATTTCTAAACTAATAAAAAGCATAAATAAAAACAAAATAAAAGTAAATAAAAACAATAAAGCAAATGATGAATTAACAATGATGAGAAGAATCTAGGGAAGTAGGTTCACACATGTAGATTAACATATTGATGAAATTGGAATTAGAACATGCAAATAATTCATTGTGAGTTCGTAAGAATGATGTGTTCATTACAATCATAAATCAGATGGTCTAGCAGGCTTTTAGGCAATTTACTAGGTCTTAATCTACCATGTCATGCTTTGTCTTTTCAATTCACGTATTTCCACCTTGAAAAGAATTCCATTCTAGTCAATGATTTTGATCAGGAATCGTCAACTATCGTTTTAGTCCAAACATGCATAGACACGATGTTTTAAAAGCACAATTTTTTTATCCAATTATCATCTTTTAATCGACCTACATGGCTACCCTACACCCTAGAAAGGTGACTACTCACTCATGGTGATGTTTATATCTAAGACGATGATAACAAAAACTAGGATAGACATGTTTATTTGATTTCGACAATATTTTAAGACTCTTTATATGGCGATAATAACGACGCTAAATGGATAATCTAGTGAATATAACGATTATAACGGTATGAAAAATGAATCTAAGATAACATGTAAAGAAAATAACAATCAAATAAGAAACATAAAGACTTTAAACAAAAGGTAAAATAGGATTACCTAGATGACGATCAACGACGATAACGACAACAATAATAGAAAATTCCTCGCATAAAATAATCGATCCACCAATTACAATACTTGAACCACACAAAGGAGATTACAAGGATGAAATTCTTAGTGATCTAAGCAATAATAGAGATCATGTGTTGAGAAGTGTGGTGGAGGCTCTTTTTATATAGCATTAGGGTTTCGTGGGGGAGGGGTCATGCATTCATCACATAGAACAAAAATGAGGAAATCGAAGCAATTGCTCGGATCAGCGGACATCCCCGATTGGGCACACCACTTACCCGATCGGGTAAGTTGCATTCTAGAAGCTTTGACCTTCGTTTCATCTCCCCTTGCATATGAGTTGACTTCCATTATCCCCCTTCACCTCTTGAGTCGGGTTTGTTTATAGGGTTTGATGCAAAGCGATGATTTCTTCGCCTAACTGATCGATCTTTTGACAACTGCGAAACCGTCTTTACTTCTTCTTTCTTTTGAGTTAGTGAACCTTCTTGAAATGCCTTTCACATGGTCAAGCTTGCTTTTTTAAATCGTCGGGTTCTAGGCAAATGCTCGGGAATATAGAAAAAGGGCGTAGAAACGTCACTTTTCCTACAAAACAGGTTAGAACATAGGAATTCGCCTAGAAAACGATATTACCACATAAAGTGGCTTAACAAAGCACAAATGACATACAAAACTGAGCTAAATTGGGGGTTAAAATCACACAAATATTCACTTATCAGTAAAGAAGTGTCGTCTTGGAGAGTGAATTTGTGGATTTTATAAGTGAGTAATGTTCCCCATGATTGTGTTGTTTTGTGAGAAATGTGTGTGTTTATATATGGTTAGGACGGATAGAATGATGATTCTTGTGAAAGAAAAATAGAAAATCAATTTTGTGATATGAGATGTGTAATAATGTTGTGTATTGTGCAATTTATATAGACGTGTGTGTGTTTATATGATCAAGTGATAATAAGAGAATGATAATGTATGATTTAAGGATTGAGAATAGAGATATAAATGGTTATAAAGGAGAATATGTGTAAGATATAGAGGAAAATGGGGATGTTTGAGTTGATTAGGGATGTATGGCTGATGATAACCGATATAGAAGAATGTTATGATGATTGTACCTAGAGAGCTTAGTCCGTTGATGTGTAAATAGGACTTGGATGTTATTGTTGTTGGAGTAGGTGTCCTCCATAATAGTGCGCCACATGATAAATCTTATTAAGGAATATAATTGGGATATTTATTAACTATATATATGATTAGTCAGTTGATTAACGTAAATCAATAACGGTTGGCTGACTAGAGTTTGACGTTATTGTCGTATGACGGCGGTGATCAACTAATCCCTTTCGGTCACACCTAAAGGATGAAATCCAAATAGTAACTAATTATTTGTATACGATACAGGTAATTAGTACATTACATATATTCGATATGTACGAGAGTTAATTGTTAGAAATTGAGTTAAGAACTCAAATTCGATTAAACTTATTTTTCAATTATGCGATAAGTGAC
>JAIUZE010001945.1:0-44281 GCA_022085475.1 Heliosperma pusillum | reverse complement strand
CAATGACATTTTGCTCCCTTCATATAATGGTTTTTCACTCGCCTTTAACATATCAAAAAAGACTTTTGCTTGTGGGTGTGGTTCTTCTTCACTCATTGGTATATGATCATTATGTTGGAGTAGGCGTCCTCCACAATAGTGCGCCACATAATAAATCTTATTAAGGAATATAATTGGGATATTTATTGACTATATATATGATTAGTCAGTTGATTAACATAAATCAATAACGGTTGGCTGACTAGAGTTTGACGTTATTGTCGTATGACGGCGGTGATCAACTGATCTCTTTCGGTCACACCTAAAGGATGAAATCCAAATAGTAACTAATTATTTGTATACGATACAGTTAATTAGTACATTACATATATTCGATATGTACGAGAGTTAATTGTTAGAAATTGAGTTAAGAACTCAAATTCGATTAAGTTTATTTTTCAAATTATGCGATAATTGACTAATAAATTTATATCTTATTTTAATACGATTAAATAAGATTTAACTTAGTAATTAATCGTTAAAGTACTAAATTAGTTGAGGTTTTGAGATAGAGGTAATTAGTTAATTATATTTACAAGGAGTTGTAAAATAAATTAACTAAGCATTGTGGGACCCATTATATATTGATATAATGGTAAAAGATTACTTAAAATGTTAAGTACATATTATTTATTTAATTGAGTCATATAATTGTTATATGATCAAATTAACACTTAATTATACAAGATAATTAACCATATGATCAATAAGTATTTGTAAGACAAATATCAAAAATCAAAATGGACCAAACTAGGTTCCTTGTGGCCGGTTGGATTATAGTTAGAATGGTGATGATTGTTGTTCTTGTTGTAATTCTTTAGTTAGCATTTGAAAGTGACATAACAAGTATAAAACAATCATCATCTTTTCTACAACACTCCACTCTAATGCATGTGAACAAATTGAACAAAATAATAGTCCAATTGTGGACTACATGATCCGGCCAAATGGCCTTTAAAATGAGCATTTGTGTTCATTTTTCTACTTACTCATTTTGTGCTTGTTTTCTTACCTCTCTCAAAAACCTCATCTTCTCACTAAAACTCTCAAATACTAATATTTACTAAGTATTACTAGTGTAGTAATATAGTCATAATATTAGTAGAATAATATCTATCTGATTATCTAGTTAATAATAAGGGTAGATTATTTGGGTTAATCTTGGTGCAACTTAGAGGAGATCTTCTACTTTGGAGATTATTTGTGTTCATCCATATTATTAGCTCAAGAACAACAAGAAGGAGGTCTTGTTGTGCCCATATATATTTCCATATCAATGTGAGGAAATTTCTTCTTTTATATAAATGTCTTTATATTTGCATGCATGTTACATAGATCATTAAATACTAAATTAACAAGTAATTTAGCAACTAATTAGAAGAGTCTAATTAAGGTCTATGGACTTTCACATTATTGAAAATATTAGACTCAAATGCATCAACTACCATATCTCTATATGGGTTCTCATTTTGTGGGATTTGAGATTGTTCGGGAAGTGAAAAAAATGATTCTCCATGAGAAATCCAATTGTAGTAGTTTGGACAAAACCCGTTTGTATAAAGATGTTCTTGAACCTCAATGTCATGTAGATATTTCATGTTTTTGCATTTAATACAAGGACACCTAAGTTTCTGTGCTACTAAATCATACTCGTCTTGTTGTCTAGCAAATTCAATAAACTCGGCAACCCCCTTTATAAATCTAGCGGTAGGACGTCTTTTCTTATCAAGTCTATCTTCGTACATCCATGTACGCTCCAATATCTTCATTTTAATCTAAACATTAACCAACACAACAAGTACAAAAAATACTAAAATTAATCAAAACCCCAAATATTAACAACACTAACACAAACAATCATATTTATCAAAACCTTAATACGAAATACACTAACACAAATCAAAATCATCAATACTAACAAAATAATACTAATAACACTAATATTATTAACATACTAAAACTAATAAAAAAAACACTAACCAAAACCCCTATACTACCAACTCTAACACAAATCATGAAAATTATCAAACCCCATTACTAACAACACTAACCCAAATCAAAATTAACAATACCAACAAAATTAATACTAACAACACTAATAATATCAACAACACTACCACTAATCAAAAACCCCCAATTAATCTAAGGATTCAAATTACAACAAACATTTAACATCTAAACCAATAATCATCACAAATGTTTATATAAACATATAAAATCAACTAAATACAAGTACAAATCACAAATTAAACAAACTAACTAAATTAATTGAAGGATGAAATTAGAACAAATATACCTTCACCAATTAGAAGAAACAAAGCAACACAAGAAGAAGGAAAGCACAAAAATCCGGTGGAGCTAGTGTCAGAGTGGTGGTCGGAGTGGTGGTTGAGGGAGTGGAGTAGTGGTGGTGGCGATTTTGTAGAGGGAATAGGGGTTTCGGGTTTTTTGAAGAAATTTGGGGAAAGTAGAGTGCGGATCAATCGTGCGTGTTCTGGAATAATAGCCAAATTGGCGACTGATCTTGTAGTCGCCAAATTGGCGACTGATTTCAGTCGCCCGATAGTTTTTGATGAAATTCTTAGTCTTTGTTTCAGTCGCCAACTTGGCGACTGATTTCAGTCGCCCAATTCTTTTTTCAGTCGCCAAATTGGCGACTACTAGCATCAGTCGCCTTATTACAGTCGCCTGAAACAAGATTTCTTGTAGTGACAATTTACTATTTATATGTAATATATTCACCATACATACATAATTCTTCAAAGTGGGACTAATAAAAAACTAAATAGTACACCATCTTTTTCTATATTAGAATAATAAAAGAATATTTTAAAGGTAACTTATTATATTTTAAAAGTCTTTAATTAATAATATAAAAAAGATGATCATATTTATGATCACTCCACCTTATGATAATTTTTCAATGTGGGACAATTTTACTATTTATACATAGTATATATTCACCAGTCACCATAGCTACATTGTTTTTCAAATAACACATTAAATCATTTATCATCAAACTTATTATTTATGATAATTTTCTAAATTAATTTTTAATGATGTAAATTTAACTATAATTTAGATTATAATACAAACTTATTTAAGAGCTCTTTAAGACAATATGTAAGAGGCTCAAAAGATTTTGGGTTGAAACTTTATTTCCAAATATGATTCCTATTTGTAATTATAAGATCACCCACCTTATGATAATTTTCTGATGTGGGATAATTCTACTATTTATAAGTAATATATTCACTATACCTACATTATTTTTCAATGTGGGACAAATACCATACTAAAAATTACACCAAGTATGTGCAAATAAATAGTATGAGTTTCTATACTTTCGAGTTTTTTTTTACCACGAATGTAACTATATTATCTTCATAATTTTTGTAATGATACTTCAATTTTTTTTAATAATACTTTTCTAAATTAATTTGTGATGATGTAAATTTAACAATAGTAGAGATAATAATACAAAAACTTTTAAGGGATTTATAAGACAATACTTAAGAGACTTAAAAGATTTCACTTTGATAGATAAGGTCAAAGGATGATTCCTATATATAATTATAGGAGATTTTACTTTGATATATAAGGTCAAAGAATGATTCCTATATATAATTATAGGATCACCTACCTTATGTTAATTTTACGATGTGGGATAATTTTACTATTTATACATAGTATATTCATCACATCTACAAACTTTTAAGAGATCTCTAAGACAATTTTTAAGAGATTCGAAAAAATTTGGGTTAATAGCTAAGATTTAAGGACGACACCTATTTATAATCATAGGATTAGCCACTTTATGTTATTTTTTCGATGTGGGATAATTCTACAATTTATACGTAATATGTTTACCACATCTACATTATTTTTCAATGTGAGAAAAATAATATATTAAGTAGTACACCATCTTTTTCTTTAAAATATATATTTCTATTATTTTTATTTTTATATAATAATTAAAAAATTATCCACTTAATTTTTTATATCCAAATTATTATTTATGAAACTTTCCTAAATTAATTTTTTATGATGTAAATTTCACTATTGTAAAGATAATAATACAAACTTGTAAGAGATCTCTAAGACAATACTTAAAGAGACTCAAAAGATTTTGGGTGGATACATAAGTTCCAATTATAACTCTTATTTATAATCATAGGATCACCATATCTTAAGGTCAATTTTCGATGTGGGACAATTCTACTTTTTATATGTAGTATATTCACCACACCTACGTTATTTTTCAATGTGGAACAAATAACATACTAAGTACTACATCATATTTTTCTATAAATTAATTATTTATTGAATGCTACTAAACCATTATACTAATATTAGAATAATAAAAAATATTTTAAAAGGCATTTATTTAATTTTCATATACTTAGGTTATAGTTATATGATCACGTATGCCAATGATCATTTTCTTTTGTTTATATCTTTAGTTACGTATTATTAAAAATTATAAAAATTTGAAATTAATATTGTACTCGCTAAGACAATTTAAACAAGATCTCACATGACTATCTTTTATGTTATATATTAAAAGTTGTATTAAAGATTATCTTCACTTATGAATAGTGTCCAAAAAGCAAACGTATACAACCAAATGGAACGGAGGAAGTATGGTAGTAAAAAATACAAAATTTATACTCTAATGAAAGCATTTTTCGTTAAGAATCCAAATATATAAGTTTCGAAATGTTTTGGGATTATAACTTTTTTGTCATATTGATAATCAATTTTTTCTTACGTAAATAATAGTTGTGATATTAAAAATATTACACAGTATCTTTTTCGTAATCTTGGAAGATCTTAAAATATACTTTCCAAAAATTGTAAAAGATGATGTTGACCAATAGAATTGCTCGAAAAAAGCCTCTTTTATATATATACTAGATTTTATGCCCGTGCGATGCACGGGTCTATATTATTTTCATTTTCATAAATTTTCAATAATAATTAAATTTTAAAAATAAACTTTTGAATTTTAAGACTATAATAAAATATACTTTTTAAGAAAACAATATTGATATATTGATTCAATTTCTATTTTCACCATATTTTACTAATCTTGACATAACTCGGGTTATGTTTGATCTATATTATGACCCAAAAAATATTAAATGACTCTCTCGTTCAAATCATTTAATAGGTTTACATATGTTTTGATTGATACATTCACAAAAGAATCATCCAAGGTACTTAAGCTCTCTAATACATTGCTTAAGAGGCTCAATAGATTTTGGGGTGATACATATATTCCTAATATGACTTTTATTTGTAATCATTTTATCATCCCAGCTTATGTTAATTGTTCGATATGAGACAATTCTATTATTTACAGGTTGTATATTCACCACACCTACATTATTTTTCAATGTGGGATAAATAACATACTCAGAATTACACAAAGTATGTGTAATTATAATATTTTTTTACTTCGAATCTAATTATATTATTTTCATAATCAATACAAAATTTTAAGAGCTCTCTAAAATAATATTTGAGAGAATTAAATGATTTTGTGTTGATATCTAAATTTCAAGGATGACTCTTTTTATAATGACATGATCATCAAAGCTTATTATATTTTTTCGATGTGGGACAATAATTTTTTAAATTATATGTAGTATATTTACCACACTTACATTATTTTTCAATATGGAACAAATAGCATATTAAGTACTACATCATTAAAATTATTATTTATGATACTTTCATAAATTGTTATTTATAATAGTTTCCTAAATTAATTTTGATGATGTAAATTTCATTAAGGTGGAGATAATAATACAAATTTTTAAGAGTTCTGTAAGACAATACTTAGGATTCAAAAGATTTTGGGTTGATATCTAAGTTCAAGGATAACTCATTTTTACGATAATTTTTTTGTGATATGAAATGTAAAAGTTTTGATATAAAAATTATAAACACACTTGAATATAATATAAGAAATGTAAATTGAGATAATTAAAAGATTTTTCACTTTCTTTGTGATACTTTCCTAAATTATTTTTTTATGATGTAAGTTTCACTAATATGAAGATAATAATACTATTTATATCTAGTATATTTACCACGCTTATATTATTTTTAATGTGGGACAAATAACATATTAAGTAGTGCACCATTAAAATTATTACTTATATAATAAGTTCCTAAATTATTATTTATGATACTTTCCTAAATTAATTTTGTTGATGTGAATTTGACTATAGTGGAAATAATAATACAAACTTTTAATAGGTTTTAGGACAATACTTAAGAGACTAAAATGACTCCTATTTATAATCATACTGGATTTTGTATCCGTGCGTTGCACGTGCGTTGCACGGGTAACTAAATATTATTTTGTCAATAATTGAGTATGAATAATTGATAAACCATTTAAAATTTATGAAGGGAATACTGCTTAACTCTAGACGCACAAATAAAATTGTTATTTTTATTGCTTGTAAGTACTCGCACTTTAACTTATGTCACATTATATTAGCAATTAGTCTTGCTTGTGACGGGTCTATCCGTCACCAGCTTGTGATGGGTCGGATTCCTCTCACAAGCTTGCAAGTGAGAGGGCAAGTGGTAAATTAATGGTTTCCCACTTGCCCGCCCACTTGGATCTGACCCCTCACAAGCTTGTGGCTGATAGTGACCGTCACAAATGAGAATTTGTGTTATATTAGAGCGTTATGCTTCATGCTATTTTAAGTTATAATAATATAATCCTTGTACACTTATTATGCGTCGATTATATACATAATTTTTTGTTGAAAGCATCTTCTCAATGTATATCTCAATAGATATACGGATCGGAGTATATGAGAGTGACCTCATTTTTCTTTTTTATGGGAATATTTTTGATATGATGACTTCGATTTAATTTTACTTCTGTTTTGATCTTGACATTCATATAGTCATGTAATACGTGTGGCTTGATATACGATTAAACGAAGCAGACTTGTCGCAATTTGACCCCAGTAAAAGTGATTCGACTCAACCCGTTTTGTGTAGGGTCAAAACCCCTACGACATGCATGCTATTAACAAAGAGAACTTATAATAAGCCACAGAAGTACTAACAGTAACTACACTGCTACGTTAAAAAGGAGTACATATAAAGCATTGAACTTACATTATTATTATAGCTATGTTTAATTTGTGAGGGAAGTGAATATTGTAAGAATTATTATATTAATATTATTTAATTCTCTATTGTGTGGACCTAATTACTGATATTAGTTGCCTTAATTAAATAATGGTTAAATATATTGTTTCGGGTTTTTATTAGGAGTCCTAGTTTAAGTAGATTATGGTAAATAGTTACAGGCTATTTACATAACTGACTACTTATTCCATAAAGCCCCTCCTGCCACCTCTCTATATAAGTACACCTGTTTGTGCTTTAACCTAATTCATTCATATCACCAACACACAAGAAAGAAAGTGAATTAGAGAATAAGGAAGGTAGGAGAAGGCAAAGCAATAAGGGTTTATTATTTATCTTTCTCAAGTAACTTTATTATCAGATCTGATGGCTGCACCACGTAAGTACCTTTCAGTAATTATCGTTATAATCAAGATCCTATAATTTATGTTTACATGTGGTATCAGAGCATGGTTGTGATTATAGTTGTAATTCTGATTAATGTTCTAATTATGTTTTTATGAATGAATTTAATGTTTTAATCATGATATTGTAACATTCATTCATAATTTATTGTATACCCTCATGATTGATAGTGTATCCTGTTATGATGATCGTTTCCGCTGCCTAATCGAATTATTTCGTTTTATTTTATTTATGATGATTATTTATGATGATGTTTTGCACTGCCTAATTCGATTTGAATGATTATTATGTTTATTATGCGTATGAATGTCGTCTGTTGTCTAACCTACTCGATCGAGCTAATGCTCACTCGATCGAGGCGGTTTGTTTATGCTTCTGCTCGATCGAGCTAACTGCCTACTCGATCGAGTCTCTTCTGATTTGCTTCTGCTCGATCGAGCTGATGGTGTACTCGATCGAGTGGTTCCCTTTTGCCTTGTTCTCGATCGTGCTAAAGTCTTTCTCGATCGAGATGCCTTGTTTAATAATGATGTTGCTCGATCGAGCTAATCGAGCAAGTTCTACTCGATCGAGCCCTTATGCTTTTAATTCTGCTCGATCGAGCAAGTGCTCTACTCGATCGAGCCCTTATGCTTTTAATTCTGCTCGATCGAGCAATGCTCTACTCGATCGAGCCCTTATGCTTTTGATCCTGCTCGATCGAGCTATTGTTTACTCGATCGAGGGGTCTTGTTTTGCCTTGTACTCGATCGAGCTAAAGTTGTACTCGATCGAGGGGTTCTTCTTTATTGTCTTCTCGACCGAGCTAAAGTTGTTCTCGATCGAGGTGTTTAAGTTTATTTTCTACTCGATCGAGCTGATGTTGTACTCGGTCGAGGTCTTCCCGTGCTGTTTCAATACTTATTGTTCGTCTTCATTGTATGCTCGCATAATATTATGTTACTATGCTTAAAGGAGACCTTCGCATTATGACAAGTTGAAATTCACCACAGTGATTTCATCTCGTACGCGATCAGATCTCATAATGTAATTGGGCATTCACATTATGTTGACGTTCACCACAGTGAACTCAAATTATGCAGTGAATATCCGACTAAGCATACATCCTTATTGGAGACTAATTATATATTATGTATCGATTAAAGGAGACCTTCGCATTATGACGAGTTGAAATTCACCACAGTGATTTCATCTCGTACGCGATCAGATCTCATAACGTAATTAAATTGGGCATTCACATTATGTTGATGTTCACCACAGTGGACTCAAATTATGCAGTGAATATCCGACTAAACATACATTCTTATTGAATATTAATTATATCTTAAGTATTGATTAAAGGAGACATCCGCATTATGACGTGTTGAAATTCACCACAGTGAATTCATCTCGTACGCGATAAGATCTCATAATGTATTTAAATTGGGCATTCACATTATGTTGATGTTCACCACAGTGGACTCAAATTATGCAGTGAATATCCGACTAAGCATCTAATGGGGTGAAATAACTCGTATTAAGGTTTTACCCACAGGTAACCTAACATTAAAGTAAAACACCCAATAAAGAGAGTATTCTTGATTATGTAATTAAGCGTGCGTAGGTTGTCCACAGATACTACACATCGCCTAATGAATGTTTATAAGTTACTCATTTAAGTTTCAAGTCTTAGTCATAATTGCTATTGTGTGATAAACTCAAAGCCTAATGTTCTGAGCATTATTCATAATGCAGTACCGTTGCAAAGCTCTCTCAATAACATGACAGTCTTTGCTTAAAGTTCTTACGAATTACCAATGCACTAAACATTAAGTCCTCCATTTCGGAGATAGGCTGTACTACAGCCAGTAAGTACATGGAAATCATTAAGGAACGCTTTCAGACTACCGAGAAAGCGGTAGCTGAAAGGCTTATGTCTGAACTTATGCCCAGGCACATCATGTGCATCATGTAAGCGGGAAATCTAAAGGTAAGTTTAGAAACAGAAAGGGCATTAAGTTAAGCCCTTCTGATAAACCGTCTGCAACTGGCATAAAGAAGGAAATTAAGAAGCAGTAAAGTTGCCTTTTCTGTAGGAAACCTGGGCACTTTCAGCAACACTGCATAAAGCGTGAGAATTGATTCGAAAAGAAGGGTAAGCTTTTGGCTTTAGTATGTTTCGAATCAAATTATGATGAAATTCCTTCTAATACATGGTGGCTAGTTACAGGCTCTAATGAAAGTTCCTTCTTCTTGTGGCATAAACGTTTGGCCCATATTTCAAGAGAAATAATGAACATATTAGTTAAAAACAATATGTTACCTTCTCTTGATTTTACTGATTTTGGGACGTGTGTGGAATGCATTAAAGGTAAGCAAACCAAACACACCAAGAAAGGGTCCACAAGAAGCACTGCGTTATTAGAAATTATACATACAGACATTTGTGGTCCTTTTGATGTTCCCTCCATGAGCGGAGAGAAATATTTCATCACATTTATCAATGATTATTCACGTTATTGTTACCTTTACCTTTTGCATGAAAAATCTCAATCAGTAAACGCCTTAGAGGTTTACATTAAGGAGGTTGAAAGGCAATTGGGAAAGAAATTGAAAATCATAAGGTCAGATAGAGATGGTGAATATTATGGCAAATATGATGAATCAGGACAACATCCTGGTCCATTTGCAAAACTCCTTGAAAGTCTGGGTATTGTCCCTCAGTACACAACTCCTGGTTCTCCATGGATGAATGGTGTAGCTGAGAGGCGTAATCGAACCCTATTAGAGGCTGTAAGGACAATGATGAGTAGTACCAATTTACCCATGAAGTTGTGGATGCATGCCCTTATGACTGCTGTGTATGTTGGAAACCGGGTTCCCAGTAAGGCAGTTTCAAAGACACCATTTGAACTGTGGAAAAGGTGGAAACCGAGTCTTCAACATTTGCATGTATGGGGATGCCCAGCAGAGGCACGCATTTATAATCCACATGAAAGGAAACTCGATCAAAGAACCATTAGTGGGTTCTTTATCGGTTATCCAGAAAAGTCTAAAAGGGTATAGGTTTTACTGTCCTACACACAGAACAAGAATTGTAGAAACCGGAAATGCCAAATTCCTCGAGAATGGCGAAGTTAGTGGGAGTGATCAGGTAAGGGATGTCATAGTCAATAAAGTTAGGGTGGCAATTCCAGCTTCCTTGCCCCCAATTTCAATTGATGATGTTCCACATAATGATAATGTTGACCCAGTCAATATTGTGGAACCTAACGTTGATGACCCTCCACTCCCGAATGATAACATTGCCACTGAAGTTGTTGATACAGCCCCTGAAATAGTATTAAGAAGGTTCACAAGACCTAGAAAGCCAACTACTTCAGATGACTATGTGTATCTACAATAATGTGAATTTGACATTAGTATTGATAATGATCCGGTTACGTTTTCACAAGCTATGAATTGTAATGATTCCGATAAATGGATTAATGCCATGAAAGAAGAAATGGAGTCTATGGCTAAGAATGAGGTCTGGGAGTTGGTCAATTTACCAGTAGGTCATAAGGCTGTCGGCTGCAAGTGGGTCTTTAAGACCAAGCGCGACTCCTCAGGTAATATTGAACGACATAAAGCCAGACTGGTAGCTAAAGGCTTTAATCAGAAAGAAGGCATTGATTATAATGAAATTCATTACGGATCATTTTAGCTTTTGTAGCTCATTTTGATTTAGTGCTACATCAAATGGATGTGAAAACGGCATTCTTGAATGGGAGTTTGGAAGAAGAAGTCTACATGGCTCAGCCTGAAGGCTTCATTATTGATGACAAAGAGGACAAGGTCTGTATATTAAAGAAGTCCATTTATGGACTTAAGCCAGCTTCTCAACAATGGTATATTAAGTTCCATAATACCATTACCTCCTTTGGGTCTCAAGAAAACACTGTTGATCAGTGTATATACCTGAAGATCAGTGGGAGTAAGTTTGCATTTTTGGTTCTATATGTCGATGACATACTTATAGCAAGCAGTGATTTGGGACTATTACGTCAAACTAAAGATTTCCTATCAAACAACTTTGAGATGAAAGATATGGGAGAGGCGTCCTATGTGATCCGGGTGGAAATATCTCGAGACAGATCACAAAGGACATTAGGGTTGTCTCAGAAAGTCTATATCAGTAAAGTTTTAGAAAGATTCAACATGGTAAAATGTAATCCCAATGATGTTCCTATTCAGAAAGGGGATAAGTTCAACTTAAGTATGTATTCTAAGATTGAGCTAGAACGAAATACCATGAAAAACTTTCCTTATGCATCTCTGGTTGGAAGCTTAATGTATGCGCAGGTCTGTACAAGACCTGACATAAGTTTTGCAGTAGGTATGTTGGGTCGATATCAGTCCAATCCTGAAATGGGTTATTGGATATGATGACTCAGATTTTGGAGGATGCGTGGACTCAAGGAAAAGCACTTTTGGTTATGTGTTTGTTTTAGCTGGGGGAGCAATCTCCTGGAAAAGTGCTAAACAAACAATTATTGCCTCATCCACTATGGAAGTTGAATTTGTAGCGTGCTTTGAGGCTACTATTCAAGCTTTATGGTTGCGGAATTCTCCTTCAGGGCTTAGCATTATGCATTATGATGCAAGGCCGTTGAGAATTTATTGTGATGATACCGCATCGATCTTCTTTTCGAAGAATGACAAGTATTCTAAAGGAATAAAGCACATGGAAATGAAATACTTGTCAGTTAAGGAGGAAGTTCGGAAAAACACTGTGTCAATTGAGCACATTATGACTAGTGCTAATATAGCAGATCCTTTAACTAAGAGATTACCTCCAAAGACATTTATGAAGCATGCTATTGATATTGGTCTGGAGGATAATCATTAAGGCTTTTTTCGTTTATGTTTGGATCATGCTAGTGCTTTGTAATAATGACACTTATGTTTTGATTAATCGACTTATGTTTTATTATGATGATGATTTCCGAACACTTTTCTGTATCGTATTATTGTTGTTGTATACATTATTGTTGCACGATTAACAGAATTAGTCCTTTTCCTCAAGGACATTATTTGGGGATTATGTTTGCTCCTTGTACAGACTGATTATTCTAAGTGATTGGTCCGTAGTACATGGAAGGACCACTTCTCTTTTATAGTAGTGTCTCCGCCATGACTCAACCAGTTGTTCAGGGATAATCAGGGTAATTAAGATAAACCCATTATGTGTTTATTTAACCGTCTACGCGCCTTATGTTATAATTAAGTGTGACATTATGTTTTAATCAGTAATATGGTCCAAGTGGGAGAATGTAAGAATTATTATATTAATATTATTTAATTCTCTATTGTGTGGACCTAATTACTGATATTAGTTGCCTTAATTAAATAATGGTTAAATATATTGTTTCGGGTTTTTATTAGGAGTCCTAGTTTAAGTAGATTATGGTAAATAGTTACAGGCTATTTACATAACTGACTACTTATTCCATAAAGCCCCTCCTGCCACCTCTCTATATAAGTACACCTGTTTGTGCTTTAACCTAATTCATTCATATCAGCAACACACAAGAAAGAAAGTGAATTAGAGAATAAGGAAGGTAGGAGAAGGCAAAACAATAAGGGTTTATTATTTATCTTTCTCAAGTAACTTTATTATCAGATCTGATGGCTGCACCACGTAAGTACCTTTCAGTAATTATCGCTTTAATCAAGATCCTATAATTTATGTTTACAAATATATGTACATAGTTGTTCATTTATATACAACTTCATCTCGGTCAATTGTTGTTCTATTCATTTTTAGGATGTCTCAGTAAATTGTTATTCTTTCTGTATTAGTAAGGAAGGTTTCTATAAGAAATTTGATCACCTAATTGGACTATTTTCTTTGACGGAGGGACTTTTGCCAAAACAAAAAAACAATAATTTCGTTAATCTGGATGATGTCGACCATGTCGTCAATGTAATATTGTACGGATTTTCATATGAGAGACTCTTAAAAGATACTAAAAAAAATTCTGAATTGAAGTAATTACAAAAAAGGTGATATTCAATTAACTACTGAAAAAAAAAATCAACAAACTAATGCAAACTTAAATCCATGTTAGTTGAGATGTATTGAAATTCCATTGAAAATAAATTTATCTACATACATTTGTACACGATAAATCCGAAAATAAAACATTTATGCTACTCTATGTTAAAATTCAAAAGCGACCTTACCGAATAATTATTGATCGTTGTATTCTTCATCAGAATCATACAGAGTAATAATATATATTAACCTACACATAAAATAGATAAGACTTGTCAGAAAAGCATTAGTGAATAATTTGATTCAAAGCAAAAATAACGTATGTGTAGACTAATGCTACAATAAGATTTAAACACATATAAACCGCAAGATTCAAATAAATAAACACAACAAAAGTAAGAAACATAAATAAAAACAATATAACGTGAAGTGGTGATTATTAATTTTTGAATGAAAATACATGTATATATATATATAAACATATTAAGGTAATAGTATTTGTTTAGGTTTCTGTACATTAACTTTATTCAATCTAACTTTCATGGTAGAATTTTATAATCTTCATATTTAATTATATTATTAGGTGTTATAGTGCATCACCATTTTTGTGAGAACATGGAAATATGGAATAGTTGTATATCACATTCCGTATTTTATAGGTTGTAGGATACATCCAATTTTTTATATGCTAATTTGCGTACAATGGAAATACATGAATATATTTATATGAGTAGTTTGTATAATTTGGAATGCTGAAGTGTTTTCGAAAAGTTGGAGACTCTGTAATCGCTCGAAAAAAGCTTCCTTTAATAATATACATAGATAGATAGATATTGATGTTAAGAGCTGGGTTATTGATTTTAAAGGATTTAGTAGTTTCCCTGAGTTTGTAGCGAGTTCGACTCGATTTGTGCTGGTTTACATACTATGATGTTGAAATTGAAATTACTGATCTTTTTGGTGCTTATGGCATTGGTTGTCGAAAACGGGTTGTTACACGCAGCTGATGGTGATAGTAATTCTTCAGCACGGCCTAAAGAAGTGAACGTTGGAGCGCTTTTCCCGTTCACTACCACAATTGGTAAAGTTGCAAAAGTTGCTATACAAGCAGCTGTGGATGATGTAAATGCCTCCCCTTCGGTGCTTCATGGGACGAAGCTTAACGTCTCAATGCAAGATACCTTTTTCTATGGTTTCGTCGGAATTGTCGAGGGTAAGTATCTCTTATTTATCTTCCCTTATTTGATAATCACTATAAAGTGTAACTCTTCTAAGTTTTCATCTTAGTTTTACTTTTTTATTTTATTGCTTTCATCTTACAGCAATGCAATGCTTGGAGAAAAACGTAGTGGCGATCATGGGTCCAACATCATCTATGATAGCCCATGTAGTTGCTAATCTGGCGAAGGGACTGCAAGTCCCATTGCTCTCCTTCGCAGCCACAGACCCGACTCTCTCCACCCTTGAGTATCCTTTCTTCGTTAGGACAACCCAAAATGATTATTTCCAAATGGCTGCTATAGCCGACATGGTGGATTACTTTGGATGGAGGAAAGTGACTGCAATCTATAACGACGATGATTTTGGGAGGAATGGTATTGCCGTTTTAGAAGATATGTTGGCAAAGACGCAGTGTACAATTAGCTATAAAGCAGCTATGAACCCCGAACCAAGTACAGAAGACATGAAGCAGGCGCTGTCTATGGCCAACTTACAAGAATCTAGAATAATTATTCTCCATACTTGTACTACTTATGGCCTAAAGGTGCTTGAGGTCGCTCGCTCTCTTCATACGTTGGATAGTGGCTATGTTTGAATTGCTACAGATTGGCGCACTGATATCATCGATACAGATTCGCCTCTTTCTCCCAGTTCACTGAGTGATGTTCAAGGGCTACTTACCTTGCGTCTGCATACTCCTCAGTCAGATCTCAAAAAAACATTTATGGCTCGGTGGAGTAATTTGGTTCAAAGAGCAAACGTAAATAACTCGTTCGGACTGAACATCTATGGGCTATACGCTTATGATACAGTTTGGATACTGGCACACGCCTTAGATGAATATTTCAGTCAAGGGGGAAACATATCATTCTCAAATAGTTCTGCGTTAAGCCTGCTAAAAGACAGCAACTTGCACTTTGACGTAATGAAGGTCTTCGATGGAGGACAACGTCTCCTCGCAAATGTACGTCGAATAAAAATGGAAGGGTTAACTGGTAACATTCAGTTTGATTCTGATAGAAATCTGATAAACCCTGCTTATGATATTGTTAATGTAGTAGGGAGTGGTCATATAACTATAGGATATTGGTCTAACTCTTCTGGTTTATCAGTTCAATCACCGGAAGCTTTATCCTCTCTACCACCAAACCTGACAAGTTCTAACCAACAGTTGCACAGTGTAATTTGGCCGGGACAAACCATAGAGAAGCCTCGTGGATGGGGTTTTCCCATCAACGGACAGCATCTAAAGATTGGAGTTCCAAATCGAGTTGATTACGATGCAATTAGTTCATATTCACCAAGCACAAATTCATTCAAAGGCTATGCCATGGACGTATTCACTTCTGCTGTCAATTTGCTTCCATACGCTCTTCCATATACGTTGGTTCCAGCCGGCAATAGAATACATAACCCAAATATTGACGAGCTTGTTGACAAAATAAGTACAGGAGTAAGTGTAGAATGATTGATGTTTGTGCATCTCTTGTTTAATACATGAAATACATGTTCGCAAACCTTAATGATTGCTCTACTGCAGGTGTTTGATGCGGTAATTGGTGATATTCGTATTACCACCGATAGATTGACGAAGGCTGATTTTACTCAGCCATATAATGAGTCAGGTTTAGTTGTTGTAGCCCAGGTGAAGACTCAACACTCTAATGCTTGGGCTTTTCTGAGTCCGTTCACTCCAATAATGTGGGGTACAACGTTTGCATCTTTTGTTCTTGTGGGATCCGTTGTTTGGATTCTCGAGCACCGGCATAATGATGAATTCCGTGGCCCACCCAGGCAACAATTTGTAACAATGTTATGGTAAGTAGACCTATAAAACCTGTCATTTCAGGTGGGTGGTTTCAGTCATTTCAGATCTGGTCAACATCGGGTCCAATAAAGTTCAGGCTAGCTACAGGCCAGTTCTAATTACTTTAGGTTTGAGTCATTTTTGGGTTCGTCTGTTCTGGTCTATTCGGATCGTGAGTCAGGCTTGTTTTAGAATGTCAAATGGTAATTGTTCATAGCATCTCGAGAAACCTTTCTCCAAGGTCCAAACTAATGCTGGTCGTTGTGCATGCTTCTAATCGCAGGTTCACCCTTTCAACCTGGTTCTTTGCTCACAGTAAGTTCTGTCAGCTTAGTAGTTGTGCTTTTATACATGAGCGTACGAGTGTACCTCTCTTATCCCGAGTATAAGCCTTATGATGCTTACAATTAACAATTTTAACCCATTTTGTGCAGAGGAAACTACTGTGAGCGCACTTGGGCGTTTTGTGCTCCTTGTCTGGCTCTTTGTTGTTCTGATAATTAATTCAAGCTATACTGCAAGTCTGACCTCCATACTGACAGTTCAACAACTTTATTCACCTGTAAAAGGAATACAAAGTCTAGTAGCAAGCAATGAACCTATCGGATACCGAGAAGGTTCATTTGTTCTGAATTATTTGAATAAAGAGCTCAGTGTTCCTATGTCTCGTCTAGTTGCTCTTAAGTCTGTAAACGAGAGCGCTGAAGCCTTGAGAAAGGGTCCTAAAAATGGCGGGATTGCTGCAATGGTAGACATTAAAGCCTACATGGAGATCTTCCTTTCTACCAGATGTGAATTCAGTATCATCGGTCAAGAGTTCACTAGAAATGGGTGGGGATTTGTAAGTATCTTTTCCAGTAACGAGATAAAACGAACTGCGCTTAGTATATATGCAGGAAATAAAACTGATTAGATCCATGACAGTACTTTGAAAATCTCTATGCCTTAGAAATTGAACTGATTTTCATTAAAACCATCTAAGCACGCAATTGACTACCCCACAGGGTTGGAACTTTTACTTTAGTTAAGTCTGTAGTAGTTATGTTTTTGACATGTGCATCTCTTGGCAGACCTAGCAATTAGCAAATGGGTCGGTCAATTTGTCGGGGTTATTGAGCCTGAAATAGGTAATGGCTATGAAGGTTATTGATGCTAGTTACTCCGTACTTCACTAAGTTTAAATGTAATCTTAGATTACTCATTTCAGGTCTAATATAGCATCATTTTTGGATCGTGTAATTTTGTAATCTGGTGTCTCTGGTGGATTTGGATTTAGTTGGGATCTTAGATTACTAATTGACGTATTACGCAGGCATTTCCGAGGGGATCACAATTGGCAGTCGACATGTCGACAGCGATACTGAGATTATCGGAGAATGGCGATTTACAAAGGATCAATGACAAGTGGCTGCAGAAGAGTGCTTGCAGCTCGCAAGACACACAGCTTGCTGTAGACCAACTGCAACTCAATAGCTTCTGGGGTATTTATCTCATTATTGGCATAACTTGCTTTCTAGCCCTGCTCGTGTATTTCGGACGAATGGTGCATCAGTACATTCATCATTACACGCCCAAGGAGGAAGAGCCCAATAGGCCTCCTAATGCACTGAGTAGACTTGCATCACGATCTCCACGGCTTCAGACAATACTCTCATTTGTTGATGAGAAGGAAGAGGAGACCAAAAGGCGGTCTAAGAGAAGGCAAATGGAGGGCTCTCCATCTACCTCGTCTGGTACTCCAGGATTTGAATCAGTCAGAAGCCTTCCGAGTCGCTCAACTGGTAGTTCTAGGATTAACAACTTGGACTTCTCTCCGCCTTGAAGCGAGGTGATCTTGACGAAATAATTGCACATTATTCTACTGATATGTTCACCTGTATGTTTAGTAAATATGTTTGAAATTGGTATTTGAATAAGTCTTTACATAGATTTGATAAAACTGTCTCCCCAATCACTCATCACTCAATTAGAGTAAACACGAATATGACCCAAAATCCGACCTGTAAAGACCTGTAGGCGACCCGTTTACCCGTTGGCCAGGTAACTGGAATTGGGTCCATCAATTGGGAAACATTGCTGAAGTAGGATGAGTGAGTTATACCTGCATGTTGGGCATGCTAGTATTCCCTTGCTGAAGATAACATGATACATCAATATTAATATTGAAAAATTTGTGATCACCACAACCATTTGCATCCTACACCGCTTCTCAAAAAGTTTGAATTTTGTCTCCTAATCCTTTTTATAATTGTTACGTTTCTCAATTTTTCTTACAAAAAAAATCGACAGCGTATCGTTCATGATCATGAATTCAGAACGCGACGAAACCTTTTTTTCAAAATGATCGTCTTCTCGAGATTTTCGATTTGAAACAATAATCGTTACTCTATGAATTCGTATCAATGAGATACCGTCGGTCAAACTTTATTTGGTTAAAAACGTCTGACCGGCCATAGCTCTTGAAAGAACGTATATAAAGTGACAATTTTTTCCCAAATCGAAGACTTCGAGAAGACGTTCATTTTAGAAAAAAGAGTCGTCGCGTTCCGAATTCATGACCATGACTTATAAGCGGTGAAAGTTTTTTTTTTTGAAATAAATAAGAGGTACTACTTAGAAAACAAAAACATCAGCAACTGTCATTTAAGACAGACTTAAGACGGGTCAAGCCCCCTCACAAAGTTTATATGGTTAAAAGCATTTGACCGGCTATACAATTTTTGTGAGGGAGACTTGACCTGTCTTAAGTTATAGACGGGTCACTCCGTCTTAAATGAGAATTTGTGAAAAAACATATGGGTAACATGTGAATTTTCCGTTTTTTTTTAAATTGAGGGTGTTACAATTAAATAACGATTTCTCACTTGTATTCCTTAACTTTTACATTTTACAAGGTATAATTTTTGGCAAAACAAAACTTTGACTGTCCATAACTTTTGGCTACGGGTTCAGAAAATAGTAGTCCCTCCCTTCCAGTAATTTATTTACCTTTTCCTTTTTAGGGTATCTCATTTATTTGTTTACCTTTCTATATTTAGCATGTTCATGAGTTCATGACAGGTAATTTGATCATACAATTGTAATATTGTCCACTTGACATCCACTAACACTAGTCACTACCCACAAATAGCCTCATTTCCCTGTCATTGGTCTTTGAGCCAAAATCAAAGGTAAACAAATCACCAGGACGGAAGAAGTAATTTTTTTCCACATTAACCGTCTTTACGAGATCTTCAATTTAGAAAAAAAATTACCGTTTTATGAACTCGTAGCCGGAAGTTATAATCAGTTAAAGTTCATTCGATAAAAAAAACTTTGACTTACCATAACTTTTGGCTACGAGTCCATAAATGGTGATTTATTTTCAAATTCACGGCCTTTACAAAAACTCATAACTAAGAGTTACAACTGGTTAAAAATTTGTTTGCAAAAATGGAAGGTTACATCTTACAAAAGGAAAAAGTTGATAGATATAAGTGGAAAAATCTCAAATAATTGGGATAAAGGGAGTACAAGGCTGTTAAATTAGGTAATCCTAGGTACTGAGTTTTAAACTAGTATAGATCACGCATGTATGCGCGATTTCCTAAATAGAGATGTTGGAGAATATAATAATTACACCATTGTTATAAATCCATTTGAAATTTTATTATAAAAATTTATTATTGCTAATTTTTGTATTAAGAGTTAGAAAAGAGAAGGGTCAACACTGTTTTGGTCTATCATACATACAAATAATAACATCGACTGAAATCACCCCATTATAAGTGGTTAAACTTTGGCCAAAATACTGAGTCCTCTGTCCAAAATGTTATGTGACAAATTTTTTTTTTTTAAAGGTTGTGTTAAACAATTTCTTTTTTTTAACGTAGTATTTGAAAGAAAATATTTTTTAAATACTATGTCTAACAAAAAAATTTAAGATTGTCTCCTCGTCAACCATAGATACTTTGTATTTGAATTATATATACACATTTGACTGTGTCATAAAATAGTAGGGAGTAAATAAAAAACAATACTGAAACTTGGTTTAAATTATGCTAAATCAGTGATGCTTCACTCTTAAAAACCTTAAATTCACCAACTATTGAATCATCTCACAAATTCAAATTAAAACTAAAATGAATAGTGTATTTTATCGTTTTTGATTATGCCAAACCCATTTTCTATGACTGTGACTTATGTGGATATTAGAGGATGACAATGATAAGCTTACTTAAAGTCTTAAAGTATTTAAAAAGCATAATTAATATCGTAATCAAAAGTTAAAAATATTTATCAAACTTATGTAAGGATGCCCTTCGAAGTCACATATAAGTGACAGTGGTTACTTTCCGACGGGTACCATTGTTCACCACCAAAGAAACACAAGTTTGGAATATTTTTTTTAAAACCTAACATGTTGTCCTATCCACTTTAATCTTCATTACTTCTTGACCTCAAATCTGTGACTAATAGAAAATAAATGTATTAGTTGGGTCTCAACTCTCAATTATCACTTTAAAATTTTGGTTGAGATGTTCATCTAACAAGATATCATATTCAGCGTGATTAAAGGTCTCGGGTTATCATACTACTTGCCATGTTGCCTATATAGAAGAAATCTGTTTTATCCCATGCATTCTGCTTTTTACTTCTTGTAACTATTTGACCAGTATTAAGATTTAAGCCGGATACACCCATCTTAAATGATAATCTGCGTTAAATTTATTCCGTATCAAATTTGTCATTGCGTTACATACAAGGAAAAAAAGAAAAATAATGCATATTTATTAAAAGTCTACGTTATCCACTTCAAATTATTTTTCATGTTTTAGGAACACTTCAATTAAGTATACTCTAATATTAAGACGTGTAGATATGTAACTCCTATTGTACTAAAACTGGTTAAAGCTTTGTTTGGCAAGACAAATAAGCTAACTTATAATTGGCCAAAATTTCGATTACCTTATTTTCTTGATAAGTGTTTAACAAGTAATTTATTTACAAAATAAGCTACTTGAATTGAAATAAAAAGCTACTTCTATTAGGGAGGAAATGAGGAATAAGCTACTTGTTTTATTTGATTTTACTTTTTACCCCTTCGATCTATATTATTAATATTAGTTATGTCCATTTATATTATTTTACCAAGATCGATATTTTTCTCAATCATAATTAGTAGATAGCAAAGGAAATAGATTAATTTACATAATGCCTAAGACCAAGAGTTATGATACCAAGTTTCTCATGTAATCTTTCCCACTTTACCTAAACCAGACTAAGAGTTTAATATTCGCTCTGTCCCGATCAATTATTATCTACTATCTTCATGCAATTGTTTCCTTTCCATTTCATTAACATATTCATCACATATATTAGAGAAATGAGAAAAAAACAATTGCGTGGAGAGAGTGTTTGTTTTTTGGGTGTATAAGTGTATTACTCAAATATTTTCTATTTTTAATTTTGGTAAATTTACACAAGTGAGCAAGTTGACATTAAAAATTAGGCAAGTGGACATGTGGGCGAGCTCATTAGTTCATCATTTTTTTTACGTTTTGTTGGATCTTTGTGTCAAAATAAATAGATAATCTACTATATACTAATCCTGAAACATTTAGAGTCTTCTTATTGGCTGCTGGATTTCAGGATTAGTAGGCCCCACAGCAAAACAAAAACTTTAATTACCCTCTCTCCTTTTTTTTTTTCTGATTTATTTAGACTATGTTCTTCGAATGTTTTTGGACTTTGCATTAGTTTATTAATTATCGACTTTGCATTAGTTTTTCTGAAAAAAATAATGACTTTGCATTAATTTTTCTGAAAAAAAATAATGAAAAAAATAATGAAATTAATTATTAATATCGACTTTGCATTAGTTTTTCTGATTTATTAATAATCTACCGATGAAACACAAACCATTAAATCTATCTTATTCTTCAGGAATATGTTAGCTACTAAATTTAACTATAATCTCACAATAATAATTATAATGGAACATAAAAAAATGATTTTCTCAACAAAAAAAACTGAACAGCTGGAATTTCGGCCAAAAAAAAAAATACTGATGAATCTTTTCAAACTTAATTGATTTTTTTTCAAAGCACCATAATAATTATATAATTATTAACAAAACATAACAAATAGTACAATAGATCATATAACGAAAAATATATTTACATAAAAAAAGTTTAATTAAAAAAATATGCAATTGAAATACATCCAAGTTCATATTAAAAAAATCCATATGTAAGCTTCGGATTATACTTGCATAAATTTTTTCAGATTATATCACTCTAATACTTACATGAAATCCATTAAATTCGCATATAGAGGGTCTTATAGAGAATATATATTGATGCAAATTGAAGATGTGAGGAAAATTAAAGGGAGATTTTTCTTTTATTATGGCCAATACATATTTTGGGCATTTAGGATGTAAATAGAGTATGAGGGAGTCAGGTGAGAAGGACTGATGAGAGGGGCAAAATATGTGACTGAGGTGAGACGTTTAGGGTATAGGAAATTAGGAAGGGAAAAATGAAGAAGAGAAATTGATAGAGGGGGTCGGCGGATGGGAGATCAAATTTTAGGGGTTTTATCTTAAATTTATATTTTTGGGTTGATATTTTAATTGAGATTCATAAGACCTTTTGGGTTGGGTTTTGTTGTATACTAATTTTTTTTCTAATATAAAATCAAATATCAAATATTTATTGGAGGTCAAATCTATCTCCAAATTTGGGTTAATTCTTTTTAAACATAATGTAATTGAGATATTTTTCTTTTAATGTGAGTAAGATAAATGTTGGTTACTTGGACATGACAAAAATAAATTTGTCAATGTTATAAATTAATAAGTTATTAAACATATACTAAATGTTAAATAATAAAAAATAAAAAAAAATTGTTTTCGGTCTAAGTTTTACTCCCTCCATCTCAGTCATTTATTTACCTTTACTTTTCACTAATATAATTTATTAAAGTAAATAAAATTTGAATTCATTGATTTTTATTTGTACATTGAAAATTCCGTTACAAAAATATCACATTCTATTAGTTTGTTCATTTAAGACATGAAAGTTATCTTTATCATAAACTAGATTTAATGCCCGTGTGATTGCACGGGTCGACATTAATGTCATTTTCTTAAGTTTTTTTTACAACAATTAACTTATAGAAATAAGTTTGTCCTTTTTAACTTTTACGAAATAACTATTAAGTACTAATTTTGAATTTGACCCTTAACTTATAATATTGATTTAAGTAAAATCTTAATTCTTTCTTACGGTTATCTTAGACTATAAACATTATAACATAATCTTTAAATAATACTCGTGCAATTTTGCACGGGCTTAAAACTAATAAATAGAAAAGTGAAAAATGACATAAACTACCAAAAAAATGATAACAAGTAAAAACAAAAAATATTAATGCAGAAGTATTTACTTGAACTAAACAAAATCTGACAAAAGCAGAAGTATTTACTTGAAAAAAAAACGAAAAATATTAATTCAAAATTTCCCAAATTTCGTCTTATAATACTGTATTATTACAAACGCAATAAACCAGAATATAGATTTAACATTTGAATAAGAGGACCAATTCACTATATTTTGACCAATTTATATTGTCACAGACTCACGAAATTGAACACTTAATGACACACAATTTATATACACATGTATCTTAGGATAACAACGACTATTATGATCCGTGCATTTTTTGCACGGGTGTAAAACTAGTAAATGAGTGAAATGATTGTAACAGAAGGAGTAACTTATAATCATAATCATAATAATATGAAAAGATAAGCTTGATCAAATTAAATTCACACTCACAAATCACAATGATGTTATACAATTACAAAATTAATCATACAACTAATTATAAGTGAAAATATTATCAAGGTAAATCATAAAGATGGAATTGAATAAAAATAACCACCTAATTGATCTTTGATGACCTTGCAACAATGTTGTACGGGTGTTGGGTTTACTACTTTTTGTTATGTTGAGTTGTGGTTACTTTTGCTTACATAAGAGATACCCCTTCATTTAACTCAAAACACAACATTTTTTTTTTTGACGCTATTCATAAAAAAAGAAAATTTTTACGATTCCTTGCAATATGTAAGACAAAATATAGTCATGTGGGATCTTGTTAGATTTGGCTTTATAAGTACAATAGGAATATCAAAATTTTATATTTTTTTTAACGTAAAACTTGAGATATTTACGTTACAATTCGTGCATTGACAAATATGTAAAAGAGAAATGTTGTGTTTGGAATTGAATAGAGGGAGTAAGACATAAGAGATAAGACGTTAAGAGTACTACTCCCGCCTTTTTTCTCCCTTTCTATGTATGCTAAGTCTATTTCACAGCATGTTTGGTCTTACTTTAGTAAAACTGTTTCTGTTTTTCAAACACAACCTTTAAAAAACTTTTTCTTCCAAACACCACCTTTAAAAAAAGAAATTGTCAAACACAACCATTAAAAAGATACTTTTTGCCAAACACAACATTTTGGACGGAGGACTCAACATTTTGGTCATAGTTTGACGTCTTTCAATGGAGTGATTTTCAGTCGATGTTTGAGATAGTAAATGAGGTCGATTTGAAGTGTTATTGAACTCGTAGGAAAGGTGGGAGTACATGCTTTCCAACCGTTGTCAACACGGTCGTCAAAGGTGGTCTTATGCGTGGTCAATTTGTGTGAAAAGTAAGGCGGGTCAAAGAAGGTTCTTGTAAGTTTGAGTTTACAACGGGTGGTCAGGGGTTTTGCGTGGGTCTTTTAATAGGGTTATGATGCTTTGTTTGATCTGAAATTTGTTATGTAGGTAAAGGGGAGTACAAGGTAGGTCGTAGTTATGTTTTTTGTTGCGGTCGTTCGTTGCAAGTTGTGGTTCGAAGGGAGGGATGTGACCCACGAAAAAATTATACTTTATAACTTTCTGTTGTTTTGTTTTTACTTATACTTCACTCTTCTCGAAACATTACTTCCAACGAACAACCACTAGAAAAAACACAACTACGACCTACCTTTTATTCCCCTCAACCTACCAAATTTCAGACCAAACAAAGCATTATAACCCCATTAGAAAACTCACGCAAAACCCCCGACCACCCGTTGTAAACCCAAACTTAAAAGAACCCTCTTTGACCCGCCTTACTTTACACACAAATTGACCACGCATAAGACCACCTTTGAGGACCGTGTTGACAACGGTTGGAAAGCATGTACTCCCATCTTTCCTACGAGTTCAAGAACACTTCAAATCGATCTCATTTACTATCTCAAATATCGACTGAAAATTACCCTATTGCAAGACGTCAAACTATGACCAAAATGGTGAGTCCTCCGCCCAAAATGTTGTGTTTGGCAAAAAGTATCTTTTTAAAGGTTGTGTTTGACAATTTCTTTTTTTAAGGTGATGTTTGGAAGAAAAAGTTTTTTAAAGGTTGTGTTTGACAAAAAATCCTTTTTAATAAGTTACTTCTTAAATAAATTTTAGGTGTTTGGCATTACATTTTACCAAAAACGGCTTTTCAACCACAACTTTTTACGTTAACGGATGAAAAATGAAAATAATGTTCAAAAGTAAATCAAGATGGGTCTCGATATGTAGAGAATGAAAAAATATGAATTAAGAAGTATTTACTTTATTTTATTTACATGTTTACAACATACAAATTTGACATTTATGTATTAAAAATTTTTATAATAAAAGTAAAATCTTGAAGCACTTGTTCAAATGTTTAACAATGAATGAAAAATTGAAATAATTACACACTTTTTCAAATTACAATGTCATATTTATTGCTAATGTTTCCTTTTAAGTATTATTAACATGTGCCCCATGTTAGAAAAACCGATTTAGTAAATAGTATTTGATTGTCATGGAAGAAGTGTAATTCATATAGGCATTCTCACTTACATAGATGGGACCTAGGTAAGCAACTTCCTCCATTATGGAGGAATTGAAGTTCATGGGAACTTTCAATTCACGTGAATTGGGGTAATCAAACAATATGCTATTTTTACAATTCATATGAATTTAAATTGCTATGTTTTTTGGTGGGTAACCAAACAACCCCTAGCTCTCATTGACTTTTAGGCTTAAAAAAAGTTATTTTGACTTTTTTAAAATTGATTGTTTGGCCAAGCTTGTACTTATTTAGTGAAAAAAACACTATTAAAAGTTAGGTCAAACATGCACTAAATATATGTGAAAGTTAACTCACGGTGTTAAGTTTGAGATCCTTAACTATAATAAAGTTAAATAGTTTAGACTCTTACCTAGAAAAATAATTAAAGGTTGTAAATGTTGGTAGATAAGATTTAAATGGGCTATAAGAATGATAATCTTGTAGTTATGTCCCTTTTCCTTCATGTAATACGATCTCATCAATATTATTACAAAATGTTTATACACATATAATAATGTTCCTAGATGTATACAATTTAACACGTATAATAAGTTTATTTCGAGTTACACTTACTTTATTATTTGACACGGAGGAATAGTATACTCCCTCCGTCCCGATAATTTAATTTGTTTATTTTTACTTTTAGCATAAAGATTAATGAAATAGTAATCATTTGTAATTCTACTAATGACAAATGAACAATAATCTCATTCAGCAAATTACTCATAGAAAACATTTCTAATATAGAAAGATTAGCAGATGAATGAGACACGCTAAAGTAGAAATGGTCAACAAATGACCGGGATAGAGGGAGCACATAACTCATAATCCAATACTCCCTCCGTCCAGCAGGTGAATTGTATGTTGTCCTTTTATTTTAAGAGTTGGAAATCATTTAAGATTATAATTAGTACTTCCTCCGTTCCATTTGGTTGTATACGTTTGTTTTATCACGTATGTCAACGCTCTTTTTGTTTTGTTTATATCTTTAGTTACATATTATTAAAAATTATAAAATTTTGATATTAATATTGTTCTCGGTAAGACAATTTAAACAAGATCTCACATGACTATTTTTTATGTTATATATTAGAAGTTGTATTAAAGATTCTTCTAACTTATGAATAGTGCCCAAAAAGCAAACGTATACAACTAAATGGAACGGAGGAAGTAGATGATAAGTGGACAATAGTTTCATTCAACGACAAATTACTCATAAAAAATATTTCTAATATAAAAAAGACAACAATTAATTAAGACACCAAAACCTTTCTATCCATATTTTATTTAGGCTCATATCTCATACCCCTCCATCATTTTACTATAACCACAAATTAAATGGTTGGGTATGTGTCAATTATCGATCACCAAAGTTGTGGCTGTGTTATGTTTTGTTTGTTAAGAACTAAATTCCCATTGTCACTCAACGTTAGTAGTGTATCTTAGGAAAAAGAAAGATCAAATGTTCTTGGACTCAAACCCTTAGGCTCAACAGTAGGTCTTGCTTAAGACGGGTCGGATCTTGCAACGGGTATTTTGTGAGAGGAAATGGGTAGAGGGGACAAGGTGGGCACCCCCCATGTGCTCTCCACTCACCCTTGATGGGTATTTTGTGAGAGAATATGGTATCCGTCTTAAATAAGAATTTGTGTAGGCTCAAAGTTGACACACGCAATTTTAAACAAACTAAAAAGATAATAAGATCCTTCATTGTCACCCAAAAAAAAAAAATTAAACAAGATAATTTTAAGGCAAGTAATGAACATCTAGCTGTGGTGGCAACGGTGGTGACCTCGCAGAAGCATCAAAATCGCACTTGTGGCACCCGCTAACAACCAAAACTTGACGACAAGACGGACAACATAATGAGTTGGACCCAATCAACCATGTATCAATGCACCCGACATGGAAGACATGAGAACACCTAGGCAATACTCTAACTTCCTCTCCATCAACAAAATCAGACAAACATATGACACACTCTTCTTTATTATCTTCATTCATGGAAGACTTATATACAAGTCTAGGAAGAGACTCCACAACCTTCTTCTTGAAACATTCACTAGGGACCTCCACATCGTTGGTACGGGTGGAGGGCAAGACGCGCCTTAGGCACGTCCATTGGATTACACCTAAGACACCTACCGCGCAAATTAGGGCACATAATAGACATATAAAGATAATCACAACGTCAGAGTATTCGGGTACTGCGGTTGTTGTTATTGTTGTTGGTGATGATGGAGTGCTATGTATTGATAGAAGTAGTCTCGACATTGGATAATTCGCCATTTTAAAAAGATTTAAATCAAATTAACTTGGAGAAGTTAGTTATGTTTGGATATTATGTTTATTAGTTGTGGATATGTGAGAATGAGGTACTAAGTTATTTTGTGACTAGGGTATATATAGTAGTCCAAGGATAGTAAGATAGTTATCTACTTACCATAGTGTATGTTCGAGAATCATAGGTAAAGTTGGGGGAAAGTATTGGTACACTAGTATCTAAGGGAACCTTACCTTCCACTATAATCTTATAGTTTTAGGTTCGTTTACATACCAAGTTTTTTAAATTAATTATCGGATTTTCGATCGGCTTTTTCTAATGACTCGTATGTCCTCGTTTGGTTTGTTATGCGGTAGCGTTGATACCCTCTTGTTGGGCTTCTCTGCATCTGTGTTCACGGTTCATAATAATACGATATTATCCTCTTTAAGCCAAACCCTTACTGTTTTACTCTTGAACTCTTTTTCAATAAGACTCGTACTATTATATTTGGTGAATACCTATAAAGATATTTTTTCACCTTTACATTATCTTTATAGTATAGGACATGAGTTTACACCTTAACATAGTACATGCAAGAAATGAACTCCTGTGGTAATTTGCAACTCACAGGATTCCAATTCTTACGTACAATAATTCGTATGAAATAACAAGAACATGCTTTGATGTCTTGGAGGAGTTTATATTTTTCATTAATTAAACTCTAATGATTTATTTGGTAAACTAAGCTAATTCAAATGCTTTTAATTTCTAAATAACAATAGACCCCTTTATAATTTTCTGTAAATATATTAAATAGGTAAATTTGGTGAGTAAAAGATGGAGCAATTCCTAATGACCAACAGGGAGTTGATAATCAAATTCCTAGATCAAGTAGATAAGGATAGGGCTGAGCAAAAAATCTGATAATTCAAACCGAGTCGACATCCGATTTGCTCTGATTCGAATATTTGGATATCCAATCCGAAAGTAAAGTTTGGTTCAGATATCCGATCCAAAATCTTTGGTTTTGGTTTTGATATGGATATTAGAATTAAAATGTTTGGATATCCGATCCGATCCGAAACTATAATTTTTTAGTATAATTTCGATCAAATACAATTTAATCAGATACAAAACCTTAATAAAAGTTTAATTGTAAGAGAAATATGTAAGTAGTATTCAAATTTTATGTTGAGAATATTGGAGTAATACTAAAGAAAATCTATCATCTAAGATGATGAATATTTTTGTGTTTCAAACTTAATTGTAAAGTAAAAAAATATGGATATCCGCATCCGATCCGATTATTTAGGATATCCGAAATATATTGGTTTGGATATTGGATATCTGATTTCAGGAATTGCAAATATAAATATCCGATCCAAATTAGCACTTTAGATCGGATATCCAATCTATGCTCTGTCCTAGATATGGAGTTTGAGATTCTTTAATTTTGTCAAATTTAGGATAAATAACATATATAAAGAAAAGTCATAACTTATAGGATTTAAAATTTAAACTTCTCATAAAATTAGGTGATACCCAAACAAGGTCTTAAATGTAAAAGTATTTTCATCATTATCTCAAGAGAGGTTGAAAGATGAAATCATATCATTGTTAGCAAGTTTTAATAGAATCATAGTGACAATATATCTGCATTTGAGTTCTTAATTCTTTATTTATACGTGTTTTTAGGACCGTCAAATATATATTATTAATTTAAATATATATTATTATATTATCGACCTAACGGTCAAATATATGGGCGTAGAAGAGCCATTATCCCATTATAGCTTTATTGAGGTGAGTTTGACTATTGTGGACTTGCTTTTTGGTTGATAGTTTAGCTTAACTGATATCCCCGACATCTTAGCATGTTAAAAAGGTTAGTTAACATTGTTTTTATGTTTGAAAAGAGGTTAGTTAAGATAGTTGGTGATATGTTAATGAAGGATATCCAAGTAAAATGTCGATAAACTCATTTGAAAACGAACGTATATATCAATGTTAATTAAAGCTTCTTTTAGTTTCTTAGCTTTGAATATAGGCCTCAACTTCTAATTAGGGATGTTAATCTATGACTATCAGCCATACAAGTGCTATAATTGGTTGAAATTTGTCTAATTGTCTTTAGAACTTCACACTAATTGTGGTTACAATAATTTACAAAGTTTTTCTTGTGGTTCCAGAACAACTATTCAACATCGATTTCATTGCATTATCTTTCCCCGTATTTTGCTTTCTATCCGTCTATCTATCTATCACTCCTCTCGTACTAAAGTCCATGAAATGAGAGTTGGGTAAGAGAAATAACACAGCAAAGATGAAATATAAGGTGTCGTTTGGTTGCCCCAAAAAAACGTAGGAATTAGAGAATCCCATGAATTGGAAAAATGGGATTTGGTTTGGTTGCCACTTTTTCCATAATATGGAGTAGGATTCTAAATGAATAACCTTTTCCGTTTCAGTCAATTGTTTACCTTTTATATTCATTGTAAGAGGAGAATGGAAAAAAGAAGGTTAATAGCAATTATCTTAATTAGAACACCTCTCGGCTCTTAAAAAGGATAAAAAAAGGTAAGCAATGACCCAAACCATAAGAATATCTTATTTTTAACCCCCCCTAGAATTCTGAATTATCTGGTTGGTTGTCGGACTTGTCCCTTGTCGTATAAAATCATTGATTGTCAGCTAAGTTCATAGCCTTCATGAAATGAATGACAGTTTGACATATCTATAAATCATTTTTACACTTACATTACCAAATAAATGATGAGAGAACAAGTTTCTCCAAAAATCAAATGAACTTAATTAAACAAAATGTTAATCCTGCCCATACAAAATTGAAATAATTGATTTTCAATTGCCAAGAACCATGTAACAATACAATTGAGTTATCTGTGAACATGTCATGTCTTAAATTAAACAAAATGTTACTTTTACTGGTCCAACATTACAGACATGTCTTAAATGGTAAAACTCCTTTCATATTTCCTTCCCTTAGTTGATAAAAAGCATCTTTAACGCCTCAGTTAAGGAATTGGTTCTCAGATAAGAGACCGCCCCATTAAAGACTTACTCATAATCACATATCCTTGGCCGCCTCGGCTTGCCGTGCCCCTACATTGAAGAACTCACTAATGACTTCAAGGGGCATGCCCTTAGTTTCAGGAACCTTCAAGTAAACAAAGAACCAGGAAATGATGCAAACTACGGCATAAATGCCAAAGACCCCGGCAAGGCCTATGGAGGAGAGCAAAGCTGGGAGGGAGTATGTGACGATGATATCTCCGAACCAAAAGGTGAGAGAACATATAGCAATGCAAAGCCCCCGGACCCTTGTTGGGAATATCTCCGAGCATAGAATGTTGGGTATTGGCCCAAAGCCCATGACAAAGCAGCAGAAGTAAACTACGACACTGACAGTCGATAATGTTGCATGAATCATGATGCTCATATCAATAATGTTGGAAAGAACTAGAATAACTAGGGATGCTATTAACACTGGAAGTGTATTTAGCAGTAGAAACCTGCGAACAAGTAAAAAAGAAAAGATCACATACATTGATTATATACAAATCCATGCATACGTGTTATAGTAACTTGTCACACTAACTTTGTTCGGATAGGATCAGTATTTGGTATTCGGCTTGGTCTGACAATAAACTTATCGTTGGAACGTCTTACAGAAGGAAACTGATTGTATCAATAGTACCAAGTGTGCAGGTTTTTTCTTTTTGGAAAAGGGAAGTATCAAATTAGTGGTAATTTAATTTGAATATTAAGTTAAGTTTATAATTACCTTCTTCCAGAGAGATCCATTAACCTCATAGCTAGGCCAATGGCAGGGAGCATTAACAATGTCGTCAAAGCACTTATAAGGAGAGACGCAGAATCTGAGCTAAGACCCAGATTGGATAGCAGAACATCTACTCCTGCCTGTGAAAGAATTTGAGGAGTGTAATAGAGGACTCCATTGATGCCGGAGAACTGGATTTGATTAAAGACAAGAAAAGCATCAAGAATCATTATTATTAATGTTGCGTACAAAAAAATGAAACCACGGATTTAAATCTAGGCCACGACAATAAATCATGCTTAAATATGTGGCGTAAAGTAGTGACACTATGGTATTAAATCTAGGCCATGACAATAAAGCGCGACTGGCTTATCAAGGTTACACTGCAGTATAAAGCAATATCTGCCGCATTTATGGCACAATGATTGATTTCAAAATCAAGTCTCAAAAATGAGAGTTCGCTGCAGAATGAAGTACTATGTTACTCACCCAATTCCGTGTGCTTACATAAGAAAATGATCCAAAAGCAAACATAAACTATTGTTGAGAAGACACAAAGGGAGTAACAACAAAGAATAATCGCACAACAATGAGCTACTTCTCTTTTATTAGCAGCCTAAGGTTTCTCTTTACCTGTTGGAGTATCTGAAGTCCAATCCCGACAATCAATGCACGCTTTACACCAGGCTCAAATAGCTCCCTCCAGCTCGGCCCATTCGTTGCTGAAATCGACGGTTTAACCACACATTCTTCCATGGGAGAATCAATCTTGAAGTCCGTGACACACAGGGCAGATTGACTGACCAATCCAGCAGCTTGGACAAACTGTCCATTCCCTGGAATTGCCTGAATAGAAACAAGAGATCCACGCATAGATCCCATACCGGGTTCTTGGTGAAGATAAACCCTTTTCAGTTCACTTTTACCATCCTGTCCTTTCTTGTCAGTTCGTTTATATGCTAACTGCCAACCACCTCCAATACCTGCCAAAGATTTGCATACAGTTCAGTACTTCCGTATATAACCAGAAAAGGGATGAACAAGACAAGGAAGAATCGAGCAAAGAATGCCGGTTAATTTCACTGGTAAGACCAGCGAGTGGTGGCGCTCATAGCCGAATTCATCATCATCCAAATTTCCCTTGTGGGCTGTGGCTCCCTTTACTATCAAATAAAAGGCTAATGTTTCCTTTGAGGCTAAAATTTCAATATCCTTCAATGATACCTGTGCAGAATAAAAAGATTCGTATAATGATAGCCTATCACTACCCATTCCCCTCTAAACATCCAATTAGCAAGGTTCATTTAATAAACACCATACCTAGGACAAGGTTCGTATAATAAACACCACGCCTACGACAGAAGAAAAGTAGATTTAAGATGAATTAGATTTTGATACCTGTGCTATTGACCACTTCGCCAGCTTCCATTAGACTGCTATTACGCCTCATGTTGAGGATGCTTCCACTTGATGGAGGCAGTGTATCCTTTTCAAGAACAGACGCATTAGGTGAGAGCAATGGGGTCTTCAGGTTATCATCAGAGTCACCATTTGCAGCATCAACATCAGATGAGCCATCCTCGCCATGGCTCTCCGCCTCCCAATTTTCATGCCTACCATTCTCATCACCTGCAGCATTGAACATGCTCCCAAAGTTCGGGAAGATGGAACTTCGCATACTTCCTGTTTGGGGAGGCGCCTCGTGTACACTGCCGAATAGCGTTACAAGTGGGTCCATCATGTTTGCCATGCTTCCCTGGTTGGCCATGCTTCCATAACGAGAGACCAACCCAAGCATGCTTTGTCCAGTAACGGGTTTTGCAATCCAAGATTGACCTTGCTCCGCACCATATAGCTTGATTTGTCCCTTATCTATGGTAGCTTCCTCGTCATTGTCGGGGCCTATCATATACTCTTCTATGGTTGTATCCTCTCCAGTTCCAAGACCTTCTACGAGCAATGCCATCTCACCTACATCACAAAACATAATATAATACTCCATACATGTTTAGAGAGGACTTTATGGGGGATTAAGTTGGGAGATCCACGAGTAGATTATAGCTAGCATCATGGAGTTGTAATTTTTATAACATCCTAAAGGGGGTTGGAGATTGATTTATAGATAAGTAAAATTGACTTCTGTAGACAAAAAATTCAATGAGAGCTATATCATTGAGCTGATCTTGTATTTTAATGACATACTTCTCATAAAAACTGTGTACATCCGACTCCCATCATTGATCACCAAAGTCAAATGAAGAGGATATAAACGGATGAAGGAATACTAACCAGTGACATCTTCTCTTCCACGCAATTTTTGTAAGACCTTCTTAGCTTCAACCATTCTCCCTTTACTGACAAGCCACCTAGGGGATTCCGGCAAGTAAAATACCGTCAATGCAAAATATAAAAGTGATGGAATAGAAAGAACACCGAGCATCAATCTCCAACTAGGCGCCTCCAACAAAGACATGCCGAAAACCATGCAATAAGACATAAACATCCCTCCTGATCCAGTGAACTGTGGGAGAGTATTTAGCTGTCCTCTGATTTCTGGAGGAGCAGTTTCTGAAATATAGACTGGAACAAGAGTAACAGCCAGGCCAACTCCAAAACCATCAAAAAGCCTTCCCAAAAGTAAGATATATACATTAGGAGACCAAAGCATGACAAGGCCGCCAAGGAAGTATAGTAATGATGAGGCGATTAGCATTGGACGCCGCCCTACAGAATCTGAAACGGGACCTGAGAAAGTTGTGATAACAGTGGCCCCAATAAGGGACATGGCCACAATAAGCCCTTCCAAGGTTGGTTGCGTTTCAAGCTTGAATTCCCTCTTGATATAGATAACAGCCCCTGAATTATCATCAAATATAGTACTCGTATTATTTATTACCACTTCTTTTCAAATAATACAAGCATCGTAAGTAATAAGTAGATACCTGCAATAGTTGCATTATCCCACCCTTGCAACAAGTTGCCCATAGTTGCAGCAAGCGCTGCAAACACAGCCCCTCTCATATTTGCTTGCCCTGAGCTATAGTTCTTCGTTTACACCCTGAATATGTCGTTTACAAATCATCAACTCTCCATTGTTATTCACTATCAACGATTATTTCTATATTTTTTGGGGTGTAAAGGAACCCATACACACTTTTGATGCTTACGGGCTTTGAACACGGGTCATATCCGCATTAGTGCATTACCAATCCTCAATAAATTGAGCAGCTAATTTATAAACTACATCATACATAAATCAAACAGGTAAAAAACTTTCTACATGACCCCTTTCCTACTATCAAAGACCAAATCTTTTTTTGTGGCTAACAGAAGCATGACACATTATCTATATACTGTACATTACAATATTTCATAATAGCATCATCCCATAAATAAAACAAGCATATTTTGAGTCTTTGAAATCTAGATTCCTGACTAAAACATAAATCACACATCATTTACCCGCGTTACAATTTTACTTACCTCATATTCCCACCGTCCCAATCGTTTGTTTCCCTGATCAAAGGTAAACAAATGACTCGGTACGTAATCACTAGTGAGTACTGAGTAGTGAGTACCATTTACCATGAGAGTAACAAACAAAAAAAACATACCAGTACCACTTAATCATCTGAATTCCAAACTAAACCATCTTCTTAAATCTCCATAAACACCAAAGATCGTATCTTTTATAGTTACATCAGAATTAGACATGATTAACAAGCATAAAATAAAAATTCAAACAAATATACTATTTTTTATCACCAGAACTCTAAAAATAGACAATCACTACCTAACCACCAATAAATCTTCAGTCCACTACAAAACATCATACTATTAAGTGGGTTTACACTAAAATTACGCAAAATGCATGTATGCATCAAAATTTGATATAAAAATTGAAAACATGTCTAGAACATACCTTTATTTGGCCCTAAAGTTGCCTTTTATTTGCTATGAAATACATTTATGCAATTGAAATATTGAATGTAACTTATATATGGTCATGCATTATAAAGGGCACCGACTAATTAATTATTAAAACCAGTGAATCCCAAGATTGAGACGGAGAGGAGATTAAGAAAATCTCAATTATTGAACAACAATGTGACATAGATTGGGGTCTTCCTCAATCATAGCTCCAATAATAATGAGTAATTATTATCAACCCAAGATTCTTCTGAAGCACGAAGATACACGAATATACTTTGTGGGGATTAGAGATGTGATGCCACTGGGTAGAGTTGGCAAGAGGGTCAGTCGGGTCGGGTCATATCGGGTTTGTGCCATGCTGGGTTATGTCGTGTTCGGGTTAGGTTGGGTTTGGGTCGGACCACTATTGGATCCGGTTACTTTATCGCATTAATTCAGTTTTTGACTACTAAATTTAGATTTTTAACCGTTTTTTGGTTTAATTAGTTCATTATTAGGTCAAACGTACCAATTTAAATATTCAATCACTTTCATTTTGATCAATATTAAGTTTACCAATTGTCGGGTATGAAACCTATTACTCTATTAGTCCCACACGAGGTTTGCACCGTCTTTTTGGCTTGATTAGATCTTTTAACTCAATTTAATCAGGTCAATCTCGGGTGGGGTCGGGTTCGGGTTTGGTCACTGATCATCGGGTCGTGTCGGGTTACGGGGCGTCATCGGGTCGGGTCGAGTCGGTTTTGATTTGCGAAATTCTCGGGTTTGGGTTAGCTAGGGTTTGGGTCGGGTCAGACTTGTCAGTTCTAGATGCCAGTGTGGCCGTGTTTGCAATTAATTACAGGAAAATTGTCGTACCATTCGATTAATTTTTTACTAGTGTAAATCCTGTGCAAATGCACGGATTTTTTTATGTTATGATGTATTAAGAAATTATCATTTAGTAATTAAAGTTTAAATTTAATGTTACAGACTAAAATTATTAATGTGAAGTATTATTAATTATTAAAGATAGATAAATAAAAATTTAACACTCTTTGGTAATATATATTTAAATATGAATATTGACAAATAAATATATTAAGTAGGTCAACATTTGTATAGTTTATCCAAAAGTATTGGGTATCTAAATGTTTGGTTCAAACATAGAGGTATGGAGTTAGAACCCCCATGGTGGCTCATAAGTGTTTGGTTCAAGCATGAAATGTATATAGGATTAATAATAAGGTGAAATGGAGTTAAATACTTGGGTGTATATATAATTATACACAAATTCTTAAGACGGATACCATATTCTCTCACAAAATACTCATCAAGGGTGAGTGGAGAGCACATGGGGGGTGCCCACCTTGTCCCCTCTACCCATTTCCTCTCACAAAATACCCGTTGCAAGATCCGACCCGTCTTAAGCAAGACCTACTGATAATTATATATGGGTATGAGATTTCAAGGGGTTGGAATGAAGTTAGAATTATCTAACTCTATTCCAAAATCCTCCAACCAAAAGGTTCTGTTTGGCAAACCATTTCAGCTAGTTTTTTTTTTTTTTTTTTTTTTTTTTTTTTTTTTTTTAAGTAGCTTATTTGATCAAAATTTTAGGTGCCTTATTTTTCTGAAAGTGTTTGACAAGTAGTTTATTTAAGCAAATAAGCTACCTGAAAAAAAATGCTACATAGAGTAACACTTGAGATTCCAGGTACCTGAAATGGTTTTATACTCCTGTTTTACCCCTTCAGTCAGTAGTATTTAATTATTATCACATTCGTTTACGTCATTTCACCAAAAATCAGCTACCTTTTCAGCTAGTTTGTCAAACGAGTTTTTATATAATCAGTTACCTTATCAGCTCCTAATTTTCAGCTACCTTACCAGTTAACTTTTCATGTTTTAGTTAACTTTTTAGTTTTCAGCTACCTTTTTCAAATTTTCAATTATCTTTTCAGTTAGTTTTGTCAAATAAAGTCTAAGTGGGATATTATGCTAAATTAGGTTTTAAAAAAAAATATGTAAAAGATATTAACTTTATCCTATGAATTGCCCATTGAAATTGATTAAGCTAATTCTTACAAATCTTCAAAAAGGAGTGAACGTTGATCTAAGACCAGACATGACCTAACTGGACCTGATTGAAGATCGAAAATAAAATTTTGATGGACCGAAGATTAGATGTGACACTCCGTGATTTCGCAATAAAATAACACATAGATTTGCACAAAAAATACGAGATTTAAAAACTTTTAAATGCAAAACCGCGAACGTTATTTTATGTTATAAAATCAAAGCTTACTTAATAAATCGTTTATACAAATAGTAACTTAAATAAATACAAGGGATTCGATCCCTTGATAAAAACACCAATAAGATAATAAAACAAATAAAACTACAACGCTAAGGGTGAATCGTTGTAAGTACACCCTCCTCAAAACCCCATGCAACACCGACTTGTAACCTATTTATTCATGAAACATGAATGCCACAGTACATAACATGACATAACAAGAACATATAAACATACATTATCATCATCAAATATGAACAATATCATCATCATGTATAAAAAATATCATCATCATATATAAACAATATCATCATCATATATAAACAATATCATCATCGTGTATACATCATTATCATAACCAAGACTTAGGGAAGACTCGCCTTGGCAACGATATCATTACTAACAGCTTACATCTCACCGTTAGTGACCATATAGTCGAAGAGGTTGGGGACACGACTCTCAAGAAAGCACGAGGCATTTAAACATCCATTTCACATCCAACCAATCATCATGAAAAGCAAACACACTCTCACAGTAAGTGAAACGCACTAGCATCTACACATAGCATGACAAGACGACTCTAGACTTTAATGCTTTGGGTAGGACTAAGATAATAGTACGGTCCTAGTCTAAATTTGGTCAGACTCTCGGGACAAGGCGTGTACCCGATTCGACATGCGGTTATGCATGCACACATCCAAGACTCGGTCAACAACATAGAAGCCGAGTACCCCAAATCCTGTAGGGCGGCAAACGGCCGAAGCGGACAGAGAATAAGTATACCAATCTTGGCAGGGCGGCCAACAAGAAAGATTGTCACAATGACAAGTGCTCATACCCCGGCAGAGCGGCTAACGGAGATTAGAATCAAGCAAAGGTCAAGCAAGTACGCTACATGCAAAGACACCACCTCGCAAGGATACAATATTTGACGGTCTGGTTGATCAACGCATTGCGTTCGCCTCCCAACAACGTCGTCATATCCCACTAACAACAATTGAATGTACCTCTATCGCTCTGACATAAAGTATAACGAGTATAAAAGATACAAACGGGGAATGAGAGTTCAATATCGTCCACAAACAAGACTCAACAGACTACTCAAGATATACATGACTCAAATGAGCTAACCATCCAAAACCGTCACTAAACATGTGAATAAGGCATAATATAAGTGTATCAATGATAAACAAGAGTCAATACATGTTACATAAGCATTAGACCAAGTTTAAGAAGCATAATCAATAAGAAACATAAAGCCCATCTCAAAACAACATGTTTGGAAACCATCCAAAACAAAGGTCAAATTTAAACGGTCGTAACTTGAGTTTTAGACATGATAATGCAGTAATTTAATATGGATGTGATTTATTATCTTCTTACAATTCAAACGGTAGGTCACACGCCAAAAACAAGCAAGAAAAGAGAGAGATATGATCATTTTATGAAAGTTGGTAATCACACAGTAGGCACTCGGCCAAGCTCGCTCGAGTGTTCGACAATTAGGGGCTTCTGTTTTGAGGGCACTCGGTCGAGTGGCTATGGCACTCGGTCGAGTGACTATGGCACTTGGTCGAGTGAATATGGCTTTCGGTCGAGTGACTATGGCACTCGGTCGAGTAAGTCATACACTACAAGAGAAAGCTCCATTCGAGTCGGATTAGTCCGTCGCCAAATATCGCTAAAAACAATTTTGCGACGGATCATTTTCGTCGCACATTTTCGTCGCAAACAGTAATTTCTGCGACGGATATTCCGTCGCACGTTATTCTGCGACGGAATATCCGTCGCCATTAGAAATTGCGACGGATGACAGGTGGCAGTCAAGTCAAACACATAGTCAACATTTGCGACGGAAATTCCGTCGCAAATGTTGACTATGTGTTTGACTTGACTGTCACCTGTCTAGCCAGTCAAACATTTAGTCAATACTTGCGACGGAAATTCTGTCGCAAATGTTGACTAAATGTTTGACTTGACTGCCACCTGTTAAGTCGCAAAAAACACCAGTGCATTCTGTCGAATGCACTGGTTTCTTGCATCCCCAATACGCATTAAAAACCACTAAAAACGTGCAAATAGCAGAAATTTTCCAGCAGAAAATGTACCACAAGGTTACTAATGTAACACAAGTACCATTTATCATCAAAGTCTTGATTTTATATCATAAAAGTCAAGTCTTACAAATAAACGTTTTAAGTCATAGTTAAGTTCAAATTAACTAACTAATCACTCAACCACACGGAGTGAATGGAGTGAAAGGGGTGAATGGGTTGGGCTTAGCATTGTCGCCACCAGGCCCACCATCATCATCAAAGTTGTCTCGACCCTGTGTAGGACGTCCAGGTCTACAGCTCTGAGTAGAATTTATCCCAACCTAACTCAAGTACTCTTCTATAGCCGCAATCCTCCGAGCTTGCTCGTCGCGCTCTTGCCTAAGTGTCGCATTCTCCTTTGACAGCTTAGTAGCGAAACCTTGGGTGAACTGAGTCGGAGCTGAGGGAGCAACGGAGTGCCGATGATGCTCAAACAAATGATCTGTCGCTGGTCCCAACTCGTAGCATCTTCATTTCTTGTCAAATCCAGTCTCTTCAAAATAGATCTCATTGTCGTCGATGTTTTCGACTCCTTGACTTTGAAGCTCAGATTTCTTTGACATGATCTTATTCTGCATCACAAACAAGCTCAGAATTAGTAATTATCATTTAAATAGTTAATGTAATTAAATATAAATGAAAAACATAAATCAATTAGCGAAATAATGCAGAACTTACAAAGAGTTTAGCTGGTTTTTTTTATAACCATCCATGAATGTTGTGCTTCTTTGTCTTCTCTATGACTATCACGGCATTTGGGATTTCAGATGAATTTTTTCCAACCTACAATTTAAATACTTGTTAGTATAACATATATATATATATAGAATTGGGTTCTTGTGAGTCTAGTTTCTTATGGTGAGTTGGTACTCACAAATGTAGACCATTGGATGAAGTGAGATCTAACGGCTCTTATTAATTTATTATTTATAAAATAACTTACACGATTTCTAATCAATCGTCCTTTTTGTTTTTACAAATCTACTGCTTTTTTTTCCATTCAGTCCTTCCTAATACCTTTCTCTCTCCTCTCATATTTTTTCCATGCTCATTCCTCTGTGTCATGTTCATTCCCCTCTCGTCTTTTCACCCTCAAAGTAAATTAATTAAATAGTTTGATGGTTGATTGAATTATTGTGAATGAGAGTATGAGTGGGGCTGCATCTGGTGGTATGTGGTGGAGAAGGAGAGGCACTTGGTGGTGCGAATATCATGACACAAAGAAAATCAAGGCGGAGGAGAGTCGTGCGTTGGTGGCGTCATGGTGATGCCCGCCTTTCAGTTTGGGGATTGGGATTGCCGGATTGGTGCAAGCTTTGCGTGGTATCCCGGATTGGTGCAAGCTTGGCGTGGTTTGATGGTAGACTGAATCAAGGTGCGGTGGTTGATTGGTGTTGTTGTTGTCAGGTGGAGTGAACGGTTCAGCTGAGTCGGGCATGGTGTATGTCTGAATTCGTGGAGCATTGATGGTGGTGAAGCCATGCTCGCCTTTCTTATTGCATTTGTTTAATTTTATTGTTGTGCTTAATTTTAGTTATGCGCATAACATCGTTCCTGAATGCTACTCCGTCATTGATTTCACAAGAATCAAGCTTGCTGCTTGTATAGTGGAACAAGATTAAAAAAAATGTGAGGGTCTTTTAGCAATTCCAATGAGCACGGGGATAGAGCAGTACATATCGATTTCGGTAACGACACGTGCTGGAACTATCATTGTGACACCCTCAAATTTGCGGAAAGAAAAAAATTATTTAAATACATAAAAGATGCGAATATATAACGAAGGTGTCATTACATAATAAAAAGGTTCGTTACAAAACGAAATAATATTCTACAAAATAAATATACAAGACGGGAGACATATCTCCCGTATAAATACGGAAATAAAAGAGTGTATAATAATATACAAACTATGAACCGAATATAGGTCCAAGGTAAATACTTCGCTCGCTAGCTCGTCAATGTACCCCAAATATGCATCACACCTGTTCGACCGCATTAAATATAAACACGGAAGCCACAGTCAGTGGGGAGTAACTCCGAGTTCTCACAGCCACGAAATGTCGAGTTTAATAAAACATGAATAACATAAAAGCAAGGTATATGGAAAATACAAAACCTTAACATGTATGATATGCTTTTCATGTTATGAAAACAGATAACTAACAAATAACCTAGCATGTGAAAGCTATCATGTGAAACCGATAATAAACTATAACTCGAGGTAGGGAAGCTGGTATGCTAGCTCAGAGGTTCCTCTCAGAAACATGGCCGTGATACACTCAAACCCTAATCAACACGTAATCATGGGAATCAGTTAACAATCGGTAATCCAAACTCTATCAACCTTAGCCGGCTTGCATCTCACCTTCTAAGATTCATAGAATCATACAAACATGAAAGACCAAAACGTCTATAAACAGGCATAAGTTCTTAGCACAGTCAATAGTCGACTTCTGTAACTCGAGGCTATACCACAAGGTAGGAAAACATCCTAGTCCTAGACTGATCAGACCTAGCGACAACAGCTATTCCGTTCCCCGTCCCATGACATAACCGTCTATGAGAAACTCTACTAGGCGACCCCCTAGCAGAGATGGCTAGTACTTAAGCTGACTCCAGTCCCAAAACGGATCAGGCAGCCATGCCCCGACTTGGATATAAACCCACCAAGCCGAGACACAAAAGCTATCAAGCAGTGAACTCCATATGCTCGTTAAAGATAGTACGGGCCTATCAATGTCATGGTCCAAGCTACTCATTTAGAATTAGAATGGTCAAGACGCCATATACTCATAATTCTCTATGGGTACTTAGTCAACACGACACCACCCATATAATTAAACAGTCACGGAAACCATTTCCTAACATGTGACTAATTGCATATAAATCATAATCAATTAACATATCGCCTCATATCTACTAAGGCTAATTCATTAATTAAATACAACATCACTTGAAGACCAATCCCCGACCCGAGTCCCGCGACGGGTCATCAGTCAAATCGGGGCTGACTAGATCTTAGTTTGACCAAACCCGTTGGATCAAACCGGCTAGAAACAGAGTCTTTATCACATAGACATAAAGTCAACATATTCCTTACATGTTATTTTAATAAAACTTCTAACATGTGAATTAGATTATATTATACCCAAAACCCCGTTTGACTTAAAGGATATTAAATTAAACTACGGTCTCGTCTTATAATTTCTAACATGGGAGAAATAATAATTTTATGAAAAACTTTTAAATTAAATATTTTACTTATTAATATTTCTCACTTGCTAATGATTACAAAACGCGATAAAAATGACGATAA
>JAIUZE010001944.1:0-11079 GCA_022085475.1 Heliosperma pusillum | reverse complement strand
AAATATCATATCGCTCTCCGATCTACTAAGGCTTAATTCATAATGAAATACAACCATAATTGAAGACAAATCCCCGACCCGAGTCCCGCGACGGGTCATCAGTCAAATCGGGGCTGACTAGATCTTAGTTTGACCAAACCCGTTGGATCAAACCGGCTAGAAGCAGAGTCTTTATCACATAAACATAAAATAAACATATTCATTACATGTTATTTTATTACTACTTCTAACATGTGAATTATCATATTATACCCAAAACCCGCTTGACTTAAATGATTTCAACGTAAACTAATCTCGTATTATAATTTCTAACATGTGAGAAATAATAATTTTATGAAAACCTTTTTAATTAAATATTTTACTTATTAATATTTCCCACTTGCTAAATATTACAAAACACGATAAAAATGACGATAACTCAAAACCGACACGAGTCCCAAGGTGGGACCCACGGGCTGAATTGGGCCGGACCCACATGGGCCTGTTTTGGGCCCCACGGCTGTTTTGGCTGAAAAATGGCAGATTTTTATAACTTTCATTTAAAACCGTTTCCTAAAAATTCCCGCATGCTTTAACGTATTTAAAACCCGTCAAAACAACAACCAATCAATCAAACATCGACACAACCCAAAGACCAAAGCCCGGACCCACCTTGACCAACCCAGACCGGGTCTGAACCGGCCTGGACCGGTCTGGTTTGGACCCGGTTCAGCTGCCCCTTTCTCGGTTCAATCTTCAATCACCCAAATCAATTCCAACTTGTTTTTAATCATCAAACAACCATTTTAACAATCTTCCACACAAAATCATAACTTATTGAAATCATCAAAATTTGTCAAGAACACTAAACTTGTTAAAATTTAATAAACAACTTAAAAATTATAACTTGTTAAAAATCATCAAAATTCAACAAGAACAACAAACTTGTTAAAATTTTCTAAACAACATAAAAATCATAACTTAGTAAAAATCATTAAAATTCTTCAAGAACACTAAATCATCATAAAATTTCCTACAACTTAAAAAATCATCAAGAACACTAAATCATCATAAAATTTCCTACAACTAAAGAAAATCATCAAGAATCATAAAACATCATAAAATTCATACAACATAAAATCATCAAGAATCATCAAACATCACCAAAAATTCCATACAACATAAAAATCATAAAACAACATAATAATTACTACTTAACATATTACTAACTAAAAATCCATAAATCATAAAACATGAACCAAAATAAAGATGAACCAAAATCCAAATAAATCAAATTAAAGGCTATGTTACTAGCTAAAATCATAAATACTATAACATGAGACAAAACTAAAGACTACAAAAACAAAACTAAGGCTATGTGACATTAATTCGTCGAGTAAATCGGAAATGTTACCTTAGCTAGCAAAATCCACTTAGCACAAAATATAAGAAAAGATAAATAAGAAAACCCTTCTACTAGTCTTCACCCAAAATATAAGAGTCCCCAAATTCGTCTTCAAACTCTTCCCCTATAAGAAATAACAAGAAAAACAATTATTAGAATTAAACTAAATTTTCCATAATTAAATGATGAAAACGATCTTGACGGAATTGAAAATAAACCGTACTAGAAGATGAGGAGCGAAGAGGAGAGTCTAGAAATATAAATTAGGAAGGATTTAATTAAGAAACGAAGGATTTATGGAGGGTTTGCTCAAGAACGATGAAGAACTAAAGATGAACGATGAAGAACGCGAAGAACGATTAAATAAAGTGAGGTTTTGATCTTATTTTGATTTGTTGTACAATGAAAAGTTGTTTGTGAGTCATATGGGTGGGTGTGTGCCGTGTGTTTATAGACACATAAAGGTGTCGAGTTTTGAAATTGTTGTTCCGTAATTGACTCGCGTTTAATAATTGTTTTACGGTAAACGATTAAATATAATTTACGATAAAGTTAATATCAAGATATTATGAGATTAAAATGTAAAATAATGAAAATATCAAAGCTTAAGAGTGGGTAAGTGTGCCGTGTGGAATTGTGATTGTCGGGTCTGATTTCGAGCGTTTTGCGTAATTTTCGTTAATTGATCGATAAAGCGAATAGTGATCTAGATATTATGATATTGTAATCAAAAGTAATCAAAATATCAAGGCTATTAGAGGACTTTAAGGAGCCGTGTGGTTGGAGGTGATTTGGGTCTGTTTTTGCTCGATTTGCGTAATCTCCGTTGACGGCTCGATAAAGTAACAAATATCTAAGATATTTGTATTATTTTAATCGAATCAATTAAAATATCCAATCGTGAGTGGAAAACGATGACATGGCCGCGTGACTCATGCCAAAGTCGAGTTTCGATTTTGTTGCGCGCTTTACGATGCGTCGGGAATAGTTAAATGACAATTGGTTAAAAACCGTAAAAGTTATTCTTTAAATTCCAAATAAATTCAAAATAATTATATTAAATTATGACAAATCTTAATAAATCGAAATAAAAATAAATCAAAAATATTATTTTTTTAAATAAAATTTCGGTCTTCAAAATCGCAAGCCGAGACGGGAAAAGTCAACGGAAGTCAAAATCGACTAAAAAGTCTTTCTCTTTCATTTTGGGAAAAGTCAAAAATGACTTAAAAGTTCAGGAAAAGTGTAAGAGACTTTTAAAAGTCAAGAAAAGTAATGACGACTTTAAAAAGTCAATGAAAAAGTCAAAGACGATTTAAAGTCAAGAAGATCAAAGATGACCAAAAACGGTCTTTTGATGAAATCTCTCAAAAATTCCAAATACGAACGCGGAATTTCAAAATACGACTCGGAACAAAAATTCCTATATTAAAAACTTAAGTTCTACTGAAAAGTATCCATAAGCTATTGCTTAAGCAAATTGGGTACTTTTCGGGTTGTTACACGTTTCCTTAGGATTTTGACTCATGTCTTCCTTGAGGAGGAACTCCATACTCCACTGGTAAAATATGTGTAAAAAGTTCGTTACGTTAACATGCATGGTAAATTTACAATCGAAAAGAGTTGTCTATTTCTGTTATCTGTTAGACTTTAACATTGATTATAGGCGCATGTTGATTACCTAGTAGAGGTATGTGTATCTAATCAAGTCCACGCGAAAGGATAGTGTACTTTTTTTAAGTCGAAACTTTATGTGAATGCTTAATAACATAGTAAAATTGCATTTATAAGGTGAGTGCTAGCGAAGGTACCTTAATAGCATTATTTGAATGGTCGTGTGTTGGGAATTCTAATCTTGACGATCAATAAATGATTGTATATTTATTTCTTGTGACTTATTGATTAAATATACAACTTTTACAACTAAGCTAGATAAATAAACTAGGTATAAGTCCAAAATAAATGACAACTTCAGGGGTATATTATGTACAATTTTCAAACCTCATGGGTATTTGGTGCAGAGGAATAGTTAATTATACAACTTCAAAAATTAGTTATTATAACTACTTTTCCAGCCAAAAATTGAAATTCAATAAAGTGTCAGCCGTTAAAAAAATTTGACGGAGTTAAGGCCTAGGGTAGATGGTGCACGACTTTGAAAGTTCAAGGGTACCATGAGCAGATTCTTAAAAAAATAGGTATCAATTGAAAAAGTTCAAACCTCTGGGATACGGGGTACCATGAGAATTATCCCTTATTATTATTATTATCTTTACTATTTAAAGATATTATTGACAAAAAAAAATATGTGGTGTGAAATACAAAATAATAATCAAATTTTCTCTTTATAGACGTTATGTTATTCACTTATTACATCTTTTTTTAATCATCTATTATTCCTTGCTTTTTTTTGTCAAACACCACATTTAATATAGGTCACTTTCTGAAATGTCACCTTAAAAAAATATCTTGTTTTTTAACACCTTTAGTTTTTTTTTTTTTGTTAAACACTACTTTTTTTTTGCCGGAGTTGCACCAAATTAAAAAAATTCTGTTCTTGACTCTCTTCTTACTAATATGTTTTGTTTATAGTTTTATACTCTCATCTCCTTCCTAGTTTCTTATTTATCACCTTCTTCGGTTGAATCCTATATATTATATTTATGTACTTATATGCCCCCTCACTCGAATGCCCCCGCTAGGGTTTGAACTTTGAACTCGTGACATTTGGTCAGTCAACGTTTATCGCATATGGACACCCTCAAATATCCTCCGTTAATGCTCAAAAGTTGTGTGGAAGCTTTATCTGAGAAAATAAAATGTTTTTGTGATTTACAATCATTTCTGACCCAGTGTCGCAAAACACCGAAAACCGTGTATTATAGGCTGCAATTTGGCCCGTTCGGGAGGTCGTACTGAGCTGCGTTTCAGTTTCTCACGTTTTTTGTACCACGTGTCCTGGGTCATGGTAGAAGTTACCATGTTTGATTAAACCATCAGATAACCAATTTATCAATTTTCTCGATAAACCGAGTTACCCCCGAAAAACGTTTATCGCATACCGACACCCTCAAATCTCCAACGTTTATGCTCAAAATTTGCGTGGGAGCTTTAACTGAGCTATTAAAATGTTTGTGTGATTTACTGCCATTTCTAACCCGGGGCCACAAAATACCGAAAACCGTGTATTATAGGTTGTAACTTGGGCTGTTCGGGAGGTCGTACTGGCCTGCGTTTCAGTTTCTCATGATTTTTGTACCACGTGTCCTAAGTCGAGGTAGAAGTTAACATGTTCGATTAAACCATCACATAACACGTATTTATCCATTTTCTCGATAAACCGAGTTACCCCCGAAAAACGTTTATCGCATACCGACACCATCAAATCTCCTCCGTTTATGCTCAAAATTTGTGTGGAAGTTTTATTTGAGAAAATAAAATGTTTTTGTGATTTACAGTCATTTCTGACCCGGTGCCGCAAAATACCGAAAACCGTGTATTATAGGCTGCAATTTGGGTCGTTCAAGAGGTCGTATTGGGCTGCGTTTCAGTTTCTCATGATTTTTATACCACATGTCCCGGGCCATGATAAAAGTTACCATGTTCGATTAAACCATCAGATAACACGTTTTTATCCATTTTCTCGATAAACCGAGTTACTCCCGAAAAACGTTTATCGCATACCGACAACCTCAAATCTCCTACGTTTATGCTCAAAATTTGCATGGGAGCTTTATCTGAGTTAATAAAATGTGTGTGATTTACTGCCATTTCTGACCCGGGGCCACAACATACCGAAACCGTGTATTATAGGTTGTAATTTAAGCTGTTCGGGAGGTCGTACTAGGCTGCGTTTCAGTTTCTCAAGATTTTTGTGCCACGTGCCCTAGGTCATGGTAGAAGTTACCATGTTCGATTAAACCATCACATAACACGTATTTATCCATTTTCTCGATAAACCGAGTTACCCCCGAAAAACGTTTATCGCATACCGACACCCTCGAATCTCCTCCGTTTATACTCAAAATTAATGTGGAAGCTTTATCTGAGAAAATAAAATATTCTTGTGACTTACAATCATTTCTGACCCGGTGCAGCAAAATACCGAAATCCGTGTATTATGCTGCAATTTGGGCCGTTCGGGAGGTCGTATTATGTCATGTTTCATTTTCTCATGAATTTTGTACCACGTATCCTTGGACGTGTTATTAATTACCCTGTTCGATTTAACCAACAGATAAGAAGTATTTATCCATTTTCACGATAAATAGAAGTACCTCCGAAAAACGTTTATCGCTTACCGAGTACCGACACCATCAAACCTCCTCCGTTTATGGTCAAATTTGCGTGGGAGCTTTATCGGAGCTAATAAAATGTTTGTGTGATTTACTGCCATTTCTTACCCGGGGCCACAAAATACCGAAAACCGTGTATTATAGGCTGTAATTTGGGCCGTTCGGGAGGTTGTAATGGGTTGCGTTTCAGTTTCTCACGATTTTTGTACGTTCGGGAGGTTGTACTGGGCTGCGTTTCAGCTTCTCACCATTTTTGTACCACGTGTCGTGGACCATGGTATAAGTTACAGTGTTCTATTAAACCATCAGATAACACGTATTTATCCATTTTCTCGATAAACCGAGTAACCCCCGAAAAACGTTTATCGCATACCGACACCATCAAATATCCTCAGTTTATGCTCAAAATTTGCGTGGGAGCTTTGTCTGTGACAATAAAAGGTTTGTGTGATTTACTTCCATTTCTGACCCGGGGCCACAAACTACCGAAAACCGTATATTATAGGTTGTAATTTGAGCCGTTCGGGAGGTTGTACTGGGCTACGTTTCAGTTTCTCAGGATTTTTGTACCACGTGTCCAAGGCCATGGTAGAAGTTACCATGTTCGATTAAACCATCAGATAACACGTGTTTATCCATTTTCTCGATAAACCGAGTTACCCCCGAAAAACGTTTATCGCATACCGACACCCTCGAATCTCCTCCGTTTATGCTCAAATATAATGTGGAAGCTTTATTTGAGAAAATAAAATGTTCTTGTGACTTACATTCATTTCTGACCCGGTGCAGCAAAATACCGAAATCCGTGTATTATGCTGCAATTTGGGCCGTTCGGGAGGTTGTATTATGTCATGTTTCATTTTCTCATGAAATTTGTACCACGTATCCTTGGACGTGTTATTAGTGACCCTGTTCGATTTAACCAACAGATAAAAAGTATTTATCCATTTTTACGATAAATAGAAGTACCTCCGAAAAACGTTTATCGCTTACCGACACCATCAAACCTCCTCCGTTTATGGTCAAATTTGCGTGGGAGCTTTATCGGAGCCAATAAAATGTTTGTGTGATTTACTGCCATTTCTTACCCGGGGCCACAAAATACCGAAAACCGTGTATTATAGGCTGTAATTTGGGCCGTTCGGGAGGTTGTACTGAGCTGCGTTTCAATTTCTCACGATTTTTGTACCACTTGTCCTGGACCATGGTAGAAGTTACCATGTTCTATTAAACTTTCGGATAACACGTATTTATCCATTTTCTCGATAAACCGAGTAACCCCCGAAAAACGTTTATCGCATACCGAACCATCAAATATCCTTCGTTTATGCTCAAATTTTGCGTGGGAGCTTTATCTGAGCCATCAAAAGGTTTGTGTGATTTACTTTCATTTCTGACCCGGGTTCACAAAATACCGAAAACCGTATATTATAGGCTGTAATTTGAGTCGTTCGGGAGGTCGTACGTGGCTACGTTTCAGTTTCTCAGGATTTTTGTACCACGTGTCCAAGGCCATGGTAGAAGTTACCATGTTCGATTAAACCATCAGATAACACGTATTTATCCATTTTCCTGATAAACCGAGTTACCCCCGAAAAATGTTTATCGCATACGGGCACCCTCAAATCTCCTCCGTTTATTCTCAAAATTTGTGTGAAAGCTTTATCTAAGCCAATACAATGTTTGTGTGATTTACTTCCATTTCTAACCCGGGGCCACAAAATATCGAAAACCGTGTATTATAAGCTGAAATTTGGCCTGTTCCGGAGGTCGTACTGGGCTGCGTTTCAGTTTCTCACGATTTTTGTACCACGTGTCCTGGGCCGTGGTAGAAGTTACCATGTTTGATTAAACCATCAGATAACACGTATTTATCCATTTTCTCGATAAACCGAGTAATCCCCGAAAAACGTTTATCGCATACCGACACCATCAAATATCCTCCGTTTATGATCAAAATTTTGCGTGGGAGATTTATCTGAGCCAATAAAAGGTTTGTGTGATTTACTTCCATTTCTGACCCGGGGCCACAAATACCGAAAACCGTATATTATAGGCTGTAATTTGAGCCGTTCGGGAGGTCGTACTGGCCTACGTTTCAGTTTCTCAGGATTTTTGTACGACGTGTCCAAGGCCATGGTAGAAGTTACCATGTTCGATTAAACCATCAGATAACACGTATTTATCCGTTTTCCTGATAAACCGAGTAACCCTTGAAAAACGTTTATCGCATACGGACACCCTCAAATCTCCTCCGTTTATTCTCAAAATATGTGTGAAAGCTTTATCTGAGCCAGTACAATGTTTGTGTGATTTACTTTCCTTTCTGACCCGGGCCACAAAATACCGAAACCCGTGTATTATAAGCTGAAATTTGGCCTATTCCGGAGGTCGTACTGGGCTGCGTTTCAATTTCTCACGATTTTTGTACCACGTGTCCTGCGCCGTGGTAGAAATTATCATGTTTGATTAAACCATCAGATAACACGTATTTATCCATTTTCTCGATAAACCGAGTTACCCCCGAAAAACATTTATCTCATACCGACACCCTCAAATCTCCAACGTTTATGCTCAAAACTTGCGTGGGAGCTTTATCTGAGCGAATAAAATGTTTGTGTGATTTACTTCCATTTCTGACCCTTGGTCACAAAATACCGAAAACCGTGTATTATAGGTTGTAATTTGGGCTGTTCGGGAGGTCGTACTGAGCTGCGTTTCAGTTTCTCACGATTTTTGTACCACGTGTCCTAGGTCTTGGTAGAAGTTTCCATAATCGATTAAACCATCACATAACACGTATTTATCCATCTTCTCGGTAAACCAAGTTACCCCCGTATAACGTTTATCGCATACCGACACCCTCAAACATCCTCCGTTTATGCTCAAAATTTGTGTGGAAGCTTTATCTGAGAAAATAAAATGTTTTTTGTGATTTACAGTCATTTCTGACCCAGTGCCGCAAAATACCGAAAACCGTGTATTATAGGCTGCGATTTAGGCCGATCGGTAGGTCGAACTAGGTCATGTTTCATTTTCTCACGAATTTAGTATTACGTATCCTGAGCCGTGTTAGTAGTTATCCTGTTCAAATAAACCAACAGATAACAAGTATTTATCCTTTTTCACGATAAATAGAGGTACCTCCGAAAAACGTTTATCGTTTACCGACACCATCAAATCTCCTCTGTTTATACACAAAATTTGAGTGGGAGTTATATCAGAGCCAATAAAACGTTTGTGTGATTTACTGCCATTTCTGACCCGGGGCTACAAAATACCGAAAACTGTGTATTATAGGCTGTAATTTAGGCCGTTCGGGAGGTCGTACTGGGTTGCGTTTTAGTTTCTCACGATTTTTGTACCACGTGTCCTGGGTTGTGGTAGAAATTACCACGTTCGATTAAACCATCAGATAACACGTATTTATTTTTTTTCTCGATAAACCGAGTTACCCCCGAAAAACGTTTATCGCATACGGACACCCTCAAATCTCCTCTGTTTATCCTCAAAATTTGTGTGGAAGCTTTATCTGAGAAAATAAAATGTTTTTATGATTTACAATCAATTCTGACTCGGTGCCGCAAAATACCGGAAACCGTGTATTAGAGGCTGCAATTTGGGCCGTTTGGAGGGTTGTACTAGGTCATGTTTCATTTTTTCACAAATTTTGTACCAACTATCCTTGGTCGTGTTAGTAGTTACCATGTACGATTAAACCATCAGATAACAAGTATTTATCCATTTTCTCGATAAACCGAGTTACCCCCGAAAAACGTTATCGCATACCGACACCATCAAATCTACTCCGTTTATGCTCAAAATCTGCTTGGGTGCTTTGTCTGAGCCAATAAAATGTATTTGTGATTTAATGCCAATTCTGACCCGGGGACACAAAATACCGAATGCTGGTATTATATGATGTAATTTGGGCCGTTCGGGAGGTCGTACTGGGCTGCGTTTCATTTTCTCACGATTTTTGTACCACGTGTCCTGGGCCATTGTAGAAGTTACCATGTTCGATTAAACCATCAGATAACACGTATTTATCCATATTCCTGATAAACCGAGTTACCCCCATAAAATGTTTATCGCATACGGACACCCTCAAATCTCCTCCGTTTATACTCAAAATTTGCGTAGAAGCTTTATCTGAGCCAATAAAATGTTTTTATGATTTACTGCCATTTCTGACCCGGGCCACAAAATAACGAAAACCGTGTATTATATAGGCTGTAATTTGGGCCGTTCGGGAGGTCGTACTGGGCTGCGTTTCAGTTTCTCATGATTTTTGTATCACGTGTACTGGGCCGTGATAGAAGTTACAATGTTCGATTAAACCATAAGATAACACGTATTTTTATCCATTTTCTCGATAAACCGAGTTTGTGACACCCTCAAATTTGCGGAAAGATAAACAAGTAATTTAATAAATAAAAGATGAAAATACGTTTCTAATAGGTTCACTTTAGTGAAAATCGGTAAATTTTAAAACCGGAACCTATCATTAAATATATTCATCATAACGAAGGTGTCTTAAAGAATAAGGTTCATAACCAAAAAGAAAATAATATTATACATAAGAATTATACAAGACGGGAGACATATCTCCCGTACAAATACGGAAATAAAAGAGTGTATAATAATATACAATCTAAGAACCGAATATAGGTCCAAGGTAAATACTTCGCTCGCTAGCTCGTCAATGTACCCAATGTATGCATCACAAACCTGCCAACCGCATTAAATATAAACACGGAAGCCACAGTCAGTGGGGAGTAACTCCGAGTTCTCCCAGCCACGAAATGTCGAGTTTAATTAAACATGAATAACATAAAAGCAATGTATATGGGAAAATACAAAACTTTAACATATATGATATGCTTTTCATGTTATGAACAATTAACTAACATATAACCTATCATGTGCAAGCTATCATGTGAATCCGTTATCAATCTATAACAAGAGGTAGGGAAGCTGGTATTTTAGCTCAGAGGTTACCTTTAAAACATGGCCATGATACCCTCGACCCTAATCAACACGTAATCATGTGAATCAGTTAACAACCGGTAATCCAAACTTTATCAACCTTAGCCGGCTTGCATCTCACCTTCTAAGATTCATAGAATCATACAAACATGAAAGACCAATACGTCTAGAAACAGGCACAAGTTCTTAGCACAGTCAATAGAAGATTCTGTAAACTCGAGGCTATACCACGAGGTAGGATATACTTAAATATTTAGGCTAAGCGGTCACGCTAATGCATGGCCAAAATAACAAGCACACAATATGGCTCAACAGGTTACGTAAACACATGGCCACAGATCCAAAGCACATATCTTAGCTAGAGGTTACCCCTAAAACAGGGCCAGATACAACTCTACCCTAATCCTAGAC